>JAPFSE010000263.1:0-43951 GCA_030777785.1 Beauveria caledonica | reverse complement strand
GGCAAGCAAGGGCAGGCGGGGGGAGGGGGGTGGCATCTTGCTCGCGCGGCCATCTTGTCCACCATCTAACAAATGGAAATGAGCTTTGAAATTAGCATCAAGTTCGCTTATCAAGGTTGAAAAGAGAAGGAGAGAGAGAAAGGGAGAGAAAGAGCAACTGCCGTGTAAAGTGGGCACAACTAGTTACCATTATTATTAACGGTGAACAAGATAACTATTTGCAGGGTGGCATTTTTACCCCAACAACTGACTTACGGGCTGTTGACCGTGAAAGAAGGGGGGTGCTAATAAGCCAGCTTTTCATCCCAAGAAGAATCCGAAAAAGAAAAAAGAAAAAAATTGACAGGTCGTTTGAGGCACTTTTGCGGCCACTCGCAGGCTCGCAGCGGCCAGTCAGCCACACAGAGGGCGCGGAGGAATGCCGTCTGGTGGAAAATGCCCATTATCTCATGCGGTGCAGCGGCGGCTACGACGGCGGCGGCCAGCATGCGTTTGTCCTCGTCTCGGTGTCCTGGTCGACGGTGAGCAAAAAAGACGGCTTCGTACTTAAAATAAAAAAAAAAAAAAAAAAAAAAAAAAGAGAGAGAGAGAATTTGCTGGCTCGGGGATCACAAGAAAAAAAAAACGTCTGCTTTCCTGATACCGATACAGGGACCCGAGGTAGTACAAAGACGCACAAAAGAAAAGCTGCGATACCCGTTGATGAGAGCGGGGGGGAGGGCCGGCGTGGGCTGGCGGGATTCTTGTTTGCATCAGCACGCCCCCCCCAGGAATCGGCGAGCTAAAATGATGACGAAAAAATAAAAGAAAAGAAAGAAAGAAAAAGGCCACATCTCGGAAATTCACCGCGCGGCCTACTACGTACCTATATGTACCCGAGAAACAGGGAGAGATGGAGATGGTCGATGAGGAAGAAGACGTTCAAGACGCTTGCTAATATAATTACAGACTAACATAACGGTGGTGGGTGGTGGCGCTGATGGATGCGCTTGAGCGGCTCAGCCGCTCGACTTTTTATTTCTCCAACGTCCAATTGGTCTCCACTGATGAACCAAAAGATACTACGTACTGGTAATCATCATTTTGGTTGGCGCGCCAGAGGTGATTATTGGCCATTGCCCCCGAAAAGCAATTGTGTTGCCATTTGCCATTCAACCCCCTGCTTCTTCTTCCTCTCGTTATTGTTCTTGTTGTTCTTCATCTCGTCTCCGTTCGACAAAGGCCCGGCCGGCAAGGCTCTGACTAGCGTACTTGGTAAATTTAGAGCTGTACATATTGCCGGATACAGCCTAGCCGTCCCCCGTCAACCTTTAACTGTCTCGAAATGTGGCGCGAGGGCCGGAGCTGATTGATACTAGTCGAGGTGAGACGTCGAGGTGAGACGTCGAGGTCAAGGTGGCTTGCAGGATTTGCTGCGACCTTGTGGCTCTGAGTTGATCAGCTTCCCAACCTTTTCTCCGCCCCGAACGCCCTATGGGCCTATGGGGTAGTTACTCGTCAAGGAGACCATATGGCGCCCTCGCTAGGAACCAATGGTGGCGGAGCGCAGGGAAGCCTGTCAGCTGTCCATCGATGATCCGATGGTGAGGGAAGGGGAGGGGGACACCGAAGCATTCAAGAAAGGTCATGAAATTGATGGGCTTACCGTGGCGGGCTTGTTCCGATGAACGCGTGTTCATTGCGAATTGGGAATTGTCACTTTCCTGCCAACGAAGCATGCCGTCCGCCTAGTCATGAACGAGCCTGGTGGCGTCGAGTATCATGAAGCTGAGTTGTGATGGTAGTGGCGTTGGCGAGTCATGAAAACCTGAGAGACAGAGAGTGGGTGAGCAACAATCTGCATGAATCTGTTCTGCATACGAACCGATATTCTGGACTGCAGCAGCATCGACATGGAAAATCACCGACCTTGCATTTATTTTGGTTGATCCTTGCCAAGAAAAAAAATCTGGCGCGGGTATGCTGCTGCAAACACACCAATGCGCGAATCCCCCACCCGAGGCTTATCAGGCTTTGATACGAAGATGGATTTGTGAGACTTTGATTCAACGAGAAAAGTCATTACTGATACAATGGAGGATTCGTGAAGAGCCTTGTTGTCGAGCTTGCTTCTGTTGCAGCATTGGCGAAAAAAGAGCTACTGCGTATACGACAAGGGCGGGCGTCTACGCGGCACTCACCCTTTGTTCCATCGTTGGCGAAAGGTCGTCTGAAGAAATTAAGCTCATGCCTTGCAGCAATAGGCGAAGAAGTGGCAACGACTCGATTCCAGGGGCGGCAAGGCTTGCTGGCACGTTACTGGGATAGCGGTGCTTGTCATTGTCTGCCCCCCCGACGCAAGTGTTACTGGTAAGCAAAGTGTCCTCTTTAGGAAGTGAAAGCCGATATTTCACTAGAAATGAATAAATCTAATAAAATAAGAGATGCTCAAAGAGGGACTCAAATCTCTTGTTGTTCAACAAACGACGTGAATATGACACGTCACGTAGTGGTGATGAAGGCGGACCTTGAGGTTTCTGACAAGGGTCGCGGATCCGCTCAAATGTATTATTACTGAAAAAAGATTTCGGGGCCATGCCCAATGTGTATAAAATTGCAGCAAGCAAAAAAAAAAAGAAAAAAAAGAAGAAGACGATGACGTACCAAAACTACGGATACGGGTAGGTACAAGAGGCCGCGGTGACAGAATCACGCGATTTAGCGCAGCCGAGGGCTGGATTATGTATGTGTCTCGAACTTGATCGTGAATTGCTTTTAAAAGATGGCAGAAGCTGAATGTGCATGCGGCGACGAATACTACTCACGAGTCGCCAACGAAAAACCATTGCGATTCCTGTGCGGATGGTACTGTTGAGAGTAGACCGGGGTGCGTAGGTACCTAGGGAAGGATCCAGGGTCGACATGATGCAACCTAGAAGCCCGTCGTCTGTTGTCGGATCGTGATTACGGAAAGGGATTTTTTTTCTCTGTGCATCTTATCATCGATGGATGAAAATAGTATAGTACGAATAGTGTATTTCGACTCGTCAGGTTACACACATCAGCTTGCAGCTTTTGTTCGTGTCCGATTCGGTGACACACGCAGTATTGCGTGGCGTCGCGACCCCCCTCTGTGCCCAAAAAAAAAAAAAAAGACATGGTCGGGACCACCCTTGACGCGCAGTTCTACCAGCATCATGAATCGAGTTCTGGTCGTGTCAACTCTCAGCCGTTATCACGAACCAACCGAGCATTTGTCCAACAAACCCTGACGAGGTCTGATTCAACGTCACATTAGCCAAGTCGACCGAGCCCCTCAGGGTTACCATCCTGGTCGCCCACGCCTTATCTTTGTCGGCCATCGACAACTTTGACGAGCAGGAGTGAAAAAAAAAAAAGAAAGAAAAAAGGAAGAAAAAAAGAAGCAGATAATGAAACGCTTTCTAGTTTAGCTTCGCGAAGACTACCATCACGTGCTATTACTCAGTACATGACTGGCCTAATCGGGCAGATTTCGTTTCGCCAAGACCCTTTTTTTTTGTCTCTGTCACGAAGTCACGTAACGTCTCTTGTACATGCTCGAATTGCGTGATAACTCGGATCCCCCTCGACCAAAAAGAAAAGAAAAACGCACAGAAAGAAACCGAGTCGTGTCCATGTTCCTGCCGATGGTCGATGGTTCCACGGGTGCAATAAACTGCGACAGACTGGACGCCAAACGTCACATTAACGGCAACACATCCGATCCAATCATGATACTGCACGCTGACAAAGCCAGCCGCTCATTCGTGAATATCCTATTTCAAGTCGCATGCACAGCCAAACAAATAACTCTCTTTGCAGGCTGCACAGGTGCGTCGGCATCCTGCACATCCTGCACATCCTGCAGCCGGATGACGACTTCCAGATGAATTGGTTGGTCAAACTATGCTGCACCTGCAGGCAGCCACCTTGGGGTAGCGTGTCCAGAGACTCGGGCCCCCATACTAAGACGTGCGTTCCTTTTTTTTTTTTTTTCCTTCCCATTCGTGGTTATACATGCAGCAATTTATTCCCTATTTCCTTGGCCAATCAGTGCTGGCTGCCGTGATGCAGGGACTCGTTTGTATTGTGATCAGTAACCTTCTTTTCAGGGTCTCGCCGATCTTGCCAAGTTTTCCTCACGTGCTTGGGCCTGTATTGCATGTGTACGGAGTACCACGGTATGCGTACTCGACAAGCCTGGATCGAGTCATCATCTGCAGCCAACTTGTCGGCATCACCCGCCTTGCCGCCTTGTCTTCACGCCCCCTCCTTCGGATACGGCCTGGAGGCTTGCTGCTGTGTGACCTTGTCTCTTGTGTAAGCATGAACATGCTCGCGTGCACAGGGACATCATACATCGGCCCATACTGTTGACGTGTTCAAAAATACCCGGTGAGATGTGCGTGATGTGATATCATCTGCACCATGGTCCGTCATCGGCCCGGCTACAAGGATTCTTCTTCCCGGCGAACCGCAATCTTTGCTCTGCTCATCGTCGCCCGTCGACGACATTTCATCATGCATATATTATGTGCAATATTCAGAGAAGCATCTATCAACTGAGACTTTTGCCTGGTGCAATTGAAATTTGTGCATCTTTGCGCCAGCTTCATCGAACCCGCTTCAAGCCCAGAAGCCGGGGAACAAGTACTCGACATTCTTCTTCCCTTGCTCGCTGCGGCCATCGGGCTTGGTCATAAACTTGATGGCGCCCTCTACAGAACCAGCCCAGTGAGCGGCAGTGGCGACCTCCTTGTGCTCGGCCTTGGACAGCTCATCCAGGACCGCCCCGACAAGATGCTTGGCATTCTTGCTATTCGCCTGCATATACTTGATGACCATTTCCACGTTTACATCCTCGGTCGAGCGCCAGCAGTCGTAGTCGGTGGCCATGCAAATCACCTGGTAGGAGAGCTCAGCCTCACGGGCAAGCTTGGCTTCGGGCAGCGTCGACATGTTGATAACGGAGCCGCCCCAAGAACGGTACATGTGCGACTCGGCACGAGTAGAAAACTGAGGGCCCTCTGCAATCCACGTCAGTCAGACAATGATTGATAGAAAGGAATACCATTCTCGAAAGAAAAGCATCATTCACATACCCATGCAGATCAGAGTGCCCTTGTCGTGTAGGACCACGCCGTCGCCCTTCATGGACGCGGCGCAAGTCTTGACCACATCGGCGAGCTTCTTGTCAAAAGGATCAGCGAAGCCTACATGGCCAACAACGCCGCCCTCGTAAAAGGTAAAAGGCCGGATGCCTTTTGTGCGATCAATGACCTGGTCAGGGAGCACAAAATCCATGGGCTTAATCTCCTCTTGCAGGGAGCCGACAGCGGAGAAGGCCACGACGCTGCGAACGCCAATGCTGCGGAGCGCGGCAATGTTTGCGCGGTTGGGCACCTCATGCGGCGCAAATTGGTGATGCAGGCCGTGACGGGCGAGGAAAGCCACGTTGATGTCGCCGTGCGAGAGGATGTGGATGGGCGACGCGGGTTTGCCCCACGGCGTGTCAGGGTTGAGGGCCGCGATCGGCGTATAGCCCTCGAGCTGACCGAGGCCAGTGCCGCCAATGACGGCGATGCGAACGGGCTCTAAAAGGAAAGACATGCGTGCTTAGCAGGCAAGACGACAGAAGAGGCCGGTCATGGTCGAGTTGACGTCGCTGATGGACTCACTGTCAAAGGTGGTGGGTAGGCTTGCCATTGTGAGGGCGGTGACTCGAATGTCTTGGGAAGCGACTCTTCAACGTTCAGACCGCACTAGTGTCTCGTAAAGTCTGTACCTGGTGAGTGAAGATGTGAATGTAAGCTTTGAAGCGCGACTTTCGTCGAGCAGCAAGCTCGAAAAATATTGACCCCACCAAGGCTGTGGAGGGGTAGGCCGCGGCGCAGGACAAGGCGGTGCCGGGCAGCACGTCATTCCAGGAACAGTAATGGTGCACTCGTGACCAAATGATTGGATCTTGGCGTCGGGCCATTTTCATGATTTATTCGTATCATCTCTTGCTTCACCCCGATCGAGTGACCAAACAAGGGATCGTGGCTGTCCCCTGTACTGGTATAGATCTACCTAGATCCGGCTAGCACATGCTGCTCTGTCCAGGTACTCCGTAAAGCATGGCTTCAACATGTGCAAGTGTCGGTAATGTGCAGTTTGCATCGGGTGATAAATTCTGGCGCTGTTAGGAATCGTCGAGCCTGCTGTTTTCGAATGCCAGAACTTGGCAGCAATTTACTGCCATGTCCATCGCTGCTGTCCTACCTGGCCAGAGTGGCTTACAAACCACCGGCCAACGGCCCAACGGTACCTGCTCTTTTTTGCGGGGTCCTTCAAAAACTTCAGGCGACGCTGCAAACACAGCGACCACACCTGGGAGCCACCCTCGCTCGTTTGCCGACTGTTGTGCGCTCCCGAATACTGCTTTGGCGACAAGATGGCGAGCGAAAACGAAAGTATCGAGCTGTCGTCTGACACTGGCATCGAGGGCAACACCGAGACTATCGAGGAACGCTGCTTCTCGGCGGCGCTGATATGTCTCGAGGGCCACTTTACACAGTCGCCACCCATGGGCCCCAAGACGGCAGCCAAGGTCAATAGCATGATTTCAAAAACGTTGGAAAAGACGCACATACTCAGGAAAGTAAGGTAAGTGAATCGGCGACCGCCTACAGCAAATGAGCGCGCTACTGACCTTTTGCTCAGAGAGACGCTGTCCAACAATGTGGAGATCTGGATCTGGCTCACAAGGATCCTCGCCGCCTCTGTCCCGACTCTGACGGCGCGCTCCGTCGGTCCCTTGTCTAGCCTCAATGACCCTGAAAAGGGCGTCAGCACGCATGAGAGTACAGCCTTGATTGTCATGAACTACGACAATATCAAGAATGATCTCTCAATTCTCACCAAACTCATGCACATCTCGAGGAATCTGCTCGTTAACGCTGAGCCCCAAGTCCCTCAAGACATATGTGCTGCTGTGCATTTTGACCAAATGGTCTATCAGACAATCATTCTTTGTGTTAATGTCACCAGCAAAGGCTATGATAGCGAGATCTTGGACGAGAATGACCAAATGAAGCTGTCCGAAATTACCGAGCTATGTCAGTATATCATGCGCGCTCTCTTCTCCAAATCGATTACTAACTCCTCGGCCGTCTGTAGATAAGAAATTGCTTGTCACATCACTGCAGCAAGCTCACAACTGGATCGCAAAGCATGATCGCAACAAAATGTCATTTTGGTTCGACGTGCTATTTGACGATGACGGGGCTCTGAATGGGCACGACGACTCAGTTACCGACTGCTCCGGCTTTCGCCCCGAAGTAGCAAAGCAAGAGGTGCAGCATTGGCTGGATCGTAACTCTAGAATGTGTGACAAGGCGCGCCAATTGTTGCGCGTATACGCTAAAAATTACGCTGGCAAACCCCCGGGCAATCTAGCCCCCATCCGACCTCTTGCCTGGAACTGGCTTCCAGAGGGCTCCTCGCATGCTCCTCCTGATGAGGATAGGGACGAGCCGATACAATACACGTGGAAGTTGGATGAACCCGATAAATTCGAGCAGGATCGCCATTATGGAAGAGTTTCTAGAGAGATCGATACTTGGTGGTTGAAATCCCGAGATCCAAACTACGACGGATGGGTTATTGGCATGCCTTCTGTCGAATCAGCGCAGGCAAGGATGGAGCACTGCAGGACAAACTTGATTCACAGATACTCCCATTCTTACCGCGATGAGAACTCACTGCCACCGGATGGAGTCGAAGATGACATGTCAGAGCACGACCATTGCCCCAATTGCCATCAATGTCACCATGATGACTATGAGTCGGATGAGCATGAGCACGATCACGAGCACGATCATGAACATACACATGAGCATGAACACGATCACGAGCATAATCATGACTGCTATCACGGGCATGATCACCACCACGATCATGAGCATGAGCATGACCATGCATATGAGCATGAGTGCGAGCACCATCGGCACTGTCACCATCATGATCACGATTACGCTCACGACTACGTAGACGATATGTTGGACAACGACGAAGCAGATGACGACGAATCGTATGGGGATGGTCCATTGACTGGCTTGCTCACGGAGGTGCCCAACATTCTGGATCCAAAGCAGATTGAGGCGCTCCACATGATTATTAAATTATGCATCTTTGACAACTCTGGATCAGGCACTACGCCCGCCGGCGAAAACTTGCAAAGGACTCGATGCAGAATGTTTTTGGCGCTAGATTGTGGCAAGAGTCTGCTGCGCGAGCTTTTGGTCTTCATTGCTGTCTGGGATAAGGAAGAAGATAGCTTGATCTACCAAGTCACCATGCAGATTGTTGAGGCTATCCATTGCAGTGCGCTCGTTCCTTACGCCTGGAATTCGCTCCGCATTTCCAAGGACATCGTCTCGCCCGCGCAAACGGTACTTCTGCGTCTCGTCGGTGACATGCTGGCCGGGCGCGGCGTCGGCGGCTCCAGGCCCAAAGATGGACCTGCCAAAGAGGGCGAGCGCGACTTGAAGCTGGTGCACTTCTTCTACAGCTTGTTCCGCAGCCGCATTGTGCCCGAGTGCGCAGCGCTCATGCACCTGCAGGCGCAGATACGCGCAGGTAAGTCTGATGCCTCTGAATTTCCTGTGGACACGTGGGACATGGAGCGTGCCAGGGATGGTATGGCCCAGTACCTCGACTTTTTGAAGACAGTGGCCGAGATGCCCGACATGCGACTCAAGCTGGTTGAGTGGGAGGCCGTATACGACCTCGTCACCATCTTAAGCGGGGTCGAAGCCGCCGTGGCCAAGAAGCCGCTCGTCCATGTGCCCCAGCGAAACGCTTCCGCCGCTGCCGCAGACCCCATGGTGGAGCGACCGTATGCCATGGGTGCTGATGTGCTCGCCGCCGCCGCCCCATCGCCGCCTCTCCAGGAACCCGCGCACAAGTTTGCCTGGTCCGGCATCAAGAGCCAAATATTCGTCATCGTTGCGACGCTGCTGCAGCCGCCACCGGACCGGCACAGCCCAGGCAACCCCGAGGTGCAGATGCAAATGGTGCGGTACAATGGCATTGCCCCGTTGCTCAGCAGCACCGTCTA
Source organism: Beauveria caledonica (assembly GCA_030777785.1). Classification (NCBI taxonomy): domain Eukaryota; kingdom Fungi; phylum Ascomycota; class Sordariomycetes; order Hypocreales; family Cordycipitaceae; genus Beauveria; species Beauveria caledonica. Next base: position 34,848 of record JAPFSE010000263.1, on the reverse strand, counting down.
CGATGATCACAACCCATATGCCAAGGAGCGCGTTACCATCTGCCTTAAGTGGCTGCTCGATGGGTGCGACGCGGCAAGCGACTTTATCCGGCAACTCAACCGCGCCGAGCCCGCGCCGAATCTTCAACAGCCGGCCGCCGGATCCGCGACGGGCACGCAGACGCTGCGCATTGACGGCGTCGGCGTCGACATCGACGTCAGGGTTAGGGTCCGGTCCAGGCGGCCGCGCGTGGTGGAGGAGACGGATGCGCTCGTTGGCGACGGGCAGCAGGCGCAGGTGGAGGAGACGACCGAGGCGCTGAGCGGTGCCAGCATCGAAGACGATTTCATGGCATAGGTGATACGTTTTTGGGGGGGACTACAGCGGCGTGTTTGGACAGACTGACATGATACCCTGGGAAGTACAAAAAAGGTTATCCAGCTGCATATACAATATTGGATGGGTGGGGTCGAAAGCAGTAGGATTATTGGAAAAGCTTGCACTCAAGCACAGCATTAGCGACGGCGTAATTTTTAGAGTAGACATGATGTGTTTCATGAATAGGTTAGGCCTGTAAAGATACAAAAGCAACTGAAATAACCAAGGCATTTGTTAAATCAAGAATTCACCGAGGTGCGTGTGCTGGTACCTGTAGTAAGAACCAATCCCATTTCTTTCCGTACATGGCAATGCTTATAAAACAATACATGAAGAATAATTTTCTTGTCATTTGATTTTTCCTTTGTTTTTGTGAATGTATGTGAGATGTGTGAGAGCCGCTTCCTCTATCCGCAATATGTAACCGCACGTCTACCGTAGGCTTTGTGTTATCCAATCCACTGAGCACTGGGCTCAAGCTGAACCGTTGCTGGGCAGCTTGCCCTCGGTCTTTTCGACGTGAGTTATAAGGTCGGCAATGGTGCAGACCTTGATGTTCCACTTGCGGGCGAAGCGGATACAGCCTTCACCCGTCATCATCTTGGCGCCGGGCAGGATGGCCTGGCCGGGCACTTCCTCGGTATCATCAACGATTTCGCAAATGGCAGCGACGGGCTCCTTGCCGGCAAGACGGCAGAATTCTGTAGCGGCCTCGGTGTGGCCGTTGCGGGCGCGGACGCCGCCGGAGACGGAGCGCAGCGGGAGGACGTGGCCCGGACGGCGCAGGTTGGCGGGTGTGGACTTTGGGTCGGCGAGGGTGCGGCAGGAGAGGGCGCGATCGTGTGCGCTGATGCCTGTGGTGGTGAGAGGGTGCTCGGCGTCGACGGAGATGGTGTAGGCGGTGCCGCGGGGGTCCTGGGTGTTGACGACCATGGGCGGAAGGTTGAGGGCGGTGGCGCGGTCGGAGGGCATGGGCACGCAGATGTAGCCAGAGGAGTGGCGGATCATCCAACCCATCTGTTCGGTAGTGACGTCCTGAGCGGCAATAATCAGGTCGCCCTCATTTTCGCGGCCGGGGTCGTCGAGGACGAGGAGAAACTCGCCATTGCCTACGCCGCCGGGTAAAGTCAGTACGGAAGTGGGATGAGGGGTATCACATGTCGGCGGGGTGTAGCGTACGGAAAGCCTCAATGCACGAGGGAATGCTGTCGAATTGGTCGGAGGGGATATTTGGGGACGGCATGATGGGCGACAGCTTTGGTTTGGACGACGGGTTTTTGGCAGATGGTGGAGGAGAGGAACAGCGAGATGTTGGTCGGCCCGTGGAGAGGAATGTGCGTCGATTGGGGTAGCAAAGCGCAGCGTAATAACTAGTGGTCAGAACCCCGTTTTTGAAAGTCGGACGGTTTGGGTCGTGGTTTACGGTGGATTATGCGATTCGGCCGTGCTATTTTTCTCTTATTCTCTCGTCTTCCCCCACTTTCGCAAAGTAAGAATATTTGGAGAGGTTGGAAGGTGTAAGCGGTGCTCGCGCGGGTGGATGGGTGTTGGGCAATGGGATGGCAGAGACGGAAAGTCAAGGGATACTATCGAGAGTTGAATAAAGGTTGAGGAATCAAGGACAAGTTGTAAATGCGAACGGGGTCGCAAAGGCTTATAGGCTGGCCGGATCGGAGCAGTGAGGACCCTTGAGAGGCAAGATGTGGCGCTCGGCTTTGTCAATGACTCGGCCCCTCCGGCGACGGCGACGGCCTGGTACCGAAGCTGTTTTTGTCTTTTCTGGCCTGCCTGCAGCACACCACCGCGGCAAGGACACGGCGTGCGCTAGAAACCAATGGAAGTTTGGCACATGCCAGGCCAACATTGAGGGTGCGTCGAACTGTCGATAGCTGTGTTGATTTGATTGATATACAGCAGGACATGGAGTCTGAGAAAAAAAAATATGATGACGCATGCACGACCTGTTTCTTCCTGACGGGCCGGCTGTGTTGGTCCAAGCAGGCAGGCACGAATCACAAGGTAGGTAGGTACTTTGCGTTGTACCCAAAGGTACACACTTGTACGTGCACAAATCCACGAGCTTGAGTAACAAACAGAGGACAGGCAAGATACGCCTTGAAACGCTACTACAGTTCTATTTAATTTTTCAACATTTAAAATGAAAGAACACGCCAATTTGCACATTGTTGACGCAGCATTGCAAATGCCCATGGCTTGGTAATACAATGTCAGCAGACAGCGTCGCATGTACGGATACCTCCGCGGTAACTAAGTAATACAGTGGGACCAAGGTAATTCAGAGCAATCACCACCAAATTCCCATATTGCTGCTCGGAATTGCCTACTTGCCTGCCTAGTTACCTACTAATACCTAGTAGAGGCATTGCACCACCAACGGCCGGCTCCCGACTGCCCCAGCCGAGGCGACCTTGTCCCAAAAAGTTGCCGCGGCCCGGCCCCTTGGCCCAGTGTCAATCATCTCATCATGCAATTCCTGCCTACCTGCTCGGCCGTCCGACCTCGCTCCTCGATGCTATCAATTCCATCTGATTTGCTGGCCTTTGCCTGTGCTTTCTTGCTGGATCGTATGTTTTGAGACGAGGAAACAGCTAATTCAGTAGCAGCTGCCCCAGTTCATGATGAACTCACCAGTTCGATGGAGTCTCGGGCAATTGGCACTGGCCTGCATTGATATCAGCAGAAACGGCTTTGCAGACATTGGCATCAATTTTCCATCCACATAAGATCAAAAGTCACCTGAATGGTGTAACGCCGTATCGCCGTCTACTCTTCCTGACACCGGCCCGGCCGCCATTCGGAGCTCTCCCGCTATTGTGGAGACAGGCCAATCAAAAAAAGCTGGCCCGATTTGCCATGCTTCTACCACAACCATCATCAGCCTTGCACATCCACGACCTACGCGCTTCTCTCCGTCACCGATTCCTCTTGCGCACTTGATTGTGTGCAGCTCACAGCGCCATGACGCGCACACCCCTACGTCAACCGACCGCGTGCCTCAGACGATGCTTGCGCGCGACCACCCGATCACGGCCCCAAAACGCCTCGACACAACTGCCATCAACCGCATCCTCACAGCGCCTCGCCGTCGCATCCACGCAGCAGCGACGATGGCACAGCGACTTTTCCTCGGTCAACCCAAGCGAGGTGGAGCACTTTACCGCCCTCGCCGCTGACTGGTGGTCGCCGCACGGCTCGTCGCGGCTGCTGCACCTGATGAACCCGCTCCGTCACGACTTTATCCGCGCCTGCCTGGCCAGCGCCGACGAGCCGCCGCCCACCAAGCTCCGATACCTCGACATTGGCTGCGGCGGTGGCATCTTTGCCGAGAGCGCCGCCCGCCTGCCCACCACGGCGCACGTCACGGCCATTGACCCGACGCCGTCGGTCCTGGCCGTTGCCCAGGCCCACGCCAAGCGCGATCCGGCCCTGCGCGGCAAGCTCGACTATCAGCTGACATCGATTGAGAAGCTCGCCGTCCCCGAGCAACTGTATGATATTGTGTCGTTGTTTGAGGTGATTGAGCACATTGATGACCCCGGCGCGTTCCTCGACCTTGTGCGGCCGTTTGTGCGGCCGGGGGGCTGGCTGGTCATGAGCACCATTGCACGGACGTGGACGAGCTGGTTCACGACAAACCTCGTCGCCGAGCATCTTCTGCGCATCGTTCCCCCGGGCACGCACGACTGGAACAAGTACATCAACGACGACGAGCTGCGGGGCTTCTTTGCGGGCAAAGGCTGGAACAGTCCCAAGGTCCTGGGCGTGGTCTATGTGCCAGGCTTGGGGTGGAAAGAGGTGCGAGGCAGCGAGAAGGTGGGCAATTACTTTTTCGCTGTGAGGCGAGACGAGTAATGGGGATTGCGGCTGACGAGTACGGCCGCCAAAGGGGATGCAGGAAGACACATCTTCAAAATAGGTGTCTCTTCCTGCCTCAACAACACATATGTACAATATCAGCATTGCGGAGAAAACACAACGCGCTACTAAAACCTATTTCGCATTCCACTTAATTATTCATCGCAATTGGCGTTGGACGCTCGGCTAGACAAGTATCAATGCCGATCCCCCTTTCCCCTCTTTTGAGGTCTGGGGGAAAGTTTATCACGTCAACGGCTGGTATGGCTGCGGACACAGGCCAATTCTTCTCGCAAGAGCCCGAGGCTTTGGCTACATGCCATTTGTGGCGTTTAGAGTTGTCCATGAAGGAGCCAAAGGAGGCAACATGACGAGGCTGAGCAAATTGTGTGCGCGTCGGTGCAGCGTGCATGAAACTCAGACAAGAGGATCAGTGAGTTGGTGAGGTGATCACTGCCTTGCTCGGGTAGGCTCCAGGCAAGTGGCAGCTGAGACGGGTCGCGCTTCGCACAAGGGTGTGCTCGAGAATCTGGAGAAATTACTTCCTTGTTCTTCGATGCTGACGGTCTAGAGGATAAGGAGGAATATGATGCGCAAACGAAGGCGAGCAGGCAATAAAGCGCCATCTGTATGTTTTCACCTGCATCTATTGAGTTGCGTACCTGGGACAGTACCACTGTATCCGATAAACGGATGCTGCGCATCAATGGGACCTACCGGAGCCGCTAAAATAGTCTCACTCTCCCCCGCGGTGCCAGTATGTGCCGGGCCGCCAGCGCCGTTTGCGCGAGTCACCAGCAAGGGGGAAGCAAAAAAACAGGCCGACTCTTAGTAATTAATAATACAAATCACGAGAATACAAGAAAAAAATAAATGTTAGAATTAGCTGTAGCCGCGTCTTTTTCTTTTGTTAGTCAATTGATCACAGCACTGGCAGTTGGTCAAGGAAACAGGCAGGCACAGCAAGCCGCACACGATACACGAGCTCTGCCACCACCACCCACCACCACCCACCTGCATCCCAGAGGCCTCGTCAGCTCCCAGCAACCCTGCGCAGCTCTTCCATTTTTCCTCCCCTTCATTTGCAGCACCGATACATTCGCTTTCCTCGATTCAATTCATCCACATTCTGCCCTCGCTTCGTTCCTTGTCTGACCAAGGTTGTTCTTGTGCTCTTTTGTCGTTTCTGCTCGCCAGCGATGACGCTCGCTTGATCCATCATTTCACCTGTAGCCGCGCTGGGCTTTGGCTAGCTTCAGCGCAATCACGCGTGGCAGCTTGCCCGCCGCCCGCATCGGCAACGGGGTTCTTCTCCTGGGCAGCATTGTCAAGCTACTTGCTGAACCCGATCGACTGTTTGCTTACCCACGCTCGCTTTGCCTGCCATGATAGCCCTGCTCTCGAGGCTGTTGCTTCTTGCCGCCGCCGCTAGCGCCCAGTTTGTCGACCAAGAGTATCGCAGCCGCAACTTCACCATTGTCAAGTCACCCGGCAACAACAACGTCACCGTCGCCTACAAGGAGCCGAATGGCGCCTGCAAGACCGCCTTTTCCTCCCAAAACCAGTACACGGGTTGGGTCAGCGTCCCCGGCGACTACCCCACCAACCTCTTCTTTTGGTTTGTCGAAGCCCGTGAAAAGACGGACAAGCTCACCATATGGCTCAATGGAGGTCCAGGGTCCAGCTCCATGTACGGCTTCTTCACAGGCAACGGACCATGTGCTATCGTCGAAAAAGGTCTCAACACATACGAGACTGTTGCCAGGGATTGGGGCTGGGACCGCGGCTCCAACATGATCTTTATCGACCAGCCCAACCAAGTTGGCTTCTCATACGATGTTCCCTCTGATGGCACAATGCTTTTTCCCAATAACACTGTAAACATTCCACCCAACGCCACTGCGAGTGCTAAAAATCCCTGGGCCATTGCCAACGGCACATTTGCCTCGATGAACCCGCAATCCACGGCCAACACGACTGAGAAGGCTGCTTTTGCTGTTTGGCACATGCTGCAGGGATTTCTCGTCACTTTTCCCCAATACCTGCCACCAGCACCCCAACCCGTGTCCATCAACCTGTTTGCGGAAAGCTATGGTGGTCGCTACGGCCCCATATTTGCCGATATCTGGGAGCAGCAGAACCAACTTCGCCAGGCCACGCCTGCGAGAACAAATTCAACGCGCCAGGTACAGCTCACCTCTCTTGGTATCGTCAACGGCTGCGTTGATCAGGAGATCCAGCAAGCTCTGTCTCCCAAATTCGCTACCACCAACACATATGGCTTCAAAGCCTACAGCGATGAGGAGGCCAAGTTTTATACGGACAAGTTCACCGCTGCTGGCGGATGCGCCGAGAGGCTAAGACGATGTGCCAACCTTGTCGAAACTTTTGACACCAACGGCACCGGCCTTGTGAATGGTGTCAATCAGGCTTGCCAAAGAGCCAATGCCGTATGCAGCGACGTCGACAGGCCATATTACGCTGCTGGAAGAAGTGCTTATGATCTGTCCGCCCCAATCACAGATCCCTTTCCGCCATATAACTTCGTCGATTACCTGAACCAAGGCTCTGTGCTTTCCGCCATTGGCTCGCCAGTTAACTATAGCATGAATAGCAATGCAGTCTGGTTTGCTTTTGACGCAACGGGCGACCTCTCCAGAGGCCAAATTATACCACGACTAGCCAAGCTTCTCAACCAAGGCATCCGTATCGGCTTCATTTATGGCGACAGAGACTACATCTGCCACTGGTTTGGTGGCGAGGCTATCTCGCTGCAAGTCGCCAAAGAAGCTGGCGGTCAATACCTCACCCAATTCCCGGCAGCAGGCTACTCGCCCATCATTGTCAGCAGTTCGTATATTGGCGGCGAGGTGCGCCAGTTTGGCAACTTATCATTTAGTCGTGTCTTCCAATCCGGACACTCTGTGGCGTCATATCAACCCGAGACGGCGTTTCAAATATTTTCTCGCCTCATGACTGGCACCTCGGTCTCAACCGGGCAGTCCATCGACTTGAGCACGTATGGCACGTCTGGCCCAGCCAACTCAACCACCACAGCCAAGCTGCCGAAAATGAAGGATACTGTCTGCTACATACGCGCATTTCAAGAAACATGCGACCAGGACGCGCAACAGTTGGCTGCCAGCGGTGACGGGGTCGTCATCAATGGTGTCCTGTATAGTTCCTCCGCAGATTGGCCACTCATGACTGAGACGTCAACGCCGACCAAGGTTGTCACCACGAAGACATCGAGTGCAACCCTGACCGGTGCGTACACAGCGACGGATACGCCCAAGAATGCGGCTGTAAGAGCAAGGCCATCATTGGGCTTTTATATTGCTGCGCTACTCGGCGCGGCAATGTTGCCAATGATGGACTGGATCTAAAAGACGCATAAATTTGCATAGGTTGGTTTTTTGGTGGCGGACTAATTTTATTTTATATCTGCAGAAACTCACCCCGACTTTTGTGTAGACCTTGTATATACATATATTCATCTGATTGGAGGGATACGCCGGGCCACAAGACGGCTGGCTACGGGGCATAGATATGTGCACATGCAGCAATGATAATATAAAGAATTGTTTAATTAATTGATGATGGATTTCTGGTGACAGTATTCTTGACTGGGCAAACTGGCTGATGCCACTTTACTTTTTGTCAAACGTCTGCTTTGGCATGGACTGGTTGTGTCGGCGCAACGTCGTGATAGACGCTCATGTGACGTTCAACCAGCTCTCTAAATGATGTAGATTACTATTAATAATACATACCAGTACGTAATTAAGCAGCTTGGTATGTAGCGTTGGTACGGTAAGCAGGTGCCGGCACTGACAGTCCACGTGATCTGGGGTAGAATTGGTCTGGAAGATGCCACTAGAATATGCAAGAATCGCGTGGTTTGGGCTTCTTTTTTCTTTCTTTCCTAGTCCATGGCTGCATCATCTTTTCACTTGCATGTATGTAATACAATATGCAAGTTGGATCCTACGCACAAATCTCGCACAGGGATCAGCCACCGGCTCCACTGACCCGTTCGTCTGGTGCATGACGGGGGGCTTATTTTAGGTGCTTGGCTCTCGATGGCTTTTCTTATTATACTGTTATAGACTTATAGTTAATACATAATTAATAGGTCGGGTAGGTAGCACCCACCATTGCTGCCCGACTCGGGAACGCGCCGCAGAAATCTCGCACCTGCCAAAGGACGCTAGATCGGACCAGCGCCTCTGCCACCAGATTGCCCAAGATGCGATGTACCGCCCCTTGCGATGTGCCGTGCAACAAAACTTGCCGCCACGCGAGAAACGGACTTGTAGAATATGCTTAAACGCCACAATGTATGCATTCAACTCGTTTTATACATATAATAATGCATTGTCCCGACATGTCGCCGCCCGCATGCAGAATAGGCTTGATGCGCAAGTACTTGAGATATTTGTGCGGGTTTTAGCGCCGGTTTTTGTCATCCGACCGCCATATTAACGCACCACTACCGCGAACCACTAAAAGTCTACAAGTCACTGTTAATTAATATAAAGCTCTGACATGGCAGCTACGTCTCACGGTCTCTAGTATTATTACTCGACTTCCTTTTCGTGTCTCATTCGAACCTTCTGCCGCGGCTACTCATCACCCCTTGACAAAACCCCCCACGGTAACAACTCTCGAAAAACCTGTCTGTTTACACGTTACATTCCAACATTGGCAGCAGCAAGCATCGCTGGCCCGTACGATCCCAAACGGCCGCCGTGCCTCCCCCCTTTGGCAAACACTCGCACGACCCGTTAGCAAACGCGGAGCAACGTTCAAACATGACGCCCAACGTGACGCCGTCCCAGACGGCCCTGACGTCTTACCTGCTGGGCAACCTGCACTGCCCGTCGTGCGTCGCCGCGATCCGCAGCCTGCTGGCCGACACCTATGGCGACAAGATAAAATGGGTGTCGCCGAACCTCGTCACCTCGGTCGTGACGGTCGAGCACCAGGCCACCATCCCCGGCATCGTGCAGAGCATGGCCAAGACCCTGGAAGACGGCGGCTTCGACGTCTGCGCCGTTGACTCGTCCGTCGATAGCACCGACGAAGGCGTCACCATTGTTGACCACGGCGACGGTAACCTCATTGCCCCTCAGCAGGACAGCGCCTTCAATGTCTTTTCCTGGCTCTGGAAGTCTCGGTCCTCCCCGTCGGTGGAGGCGGCCCGAGCCGCCCATCTCAGAAACTGCGAGGTCTGCCGGCGCGGCGAGGACCACGATGACGCTCCTTCAAGACGGGCGTCATTATCGCCCCGCACGGCGGCGGCTCCCACCTCGCCGGCTGCTCTTGCTGGCGTCGTCGTCGACGCCTCGGACGGCGCGGAGACGTCGGCCGGACCCTGGCGCGCGACCCTTTCCATCGGCGGCATGACGTGCGCCGTCTGCACAAACACAATCACTGGCGAGATGGAGAAGCGGCCGTGGGTGTCGAGGGTCGTTGTCAACCTCGTGGCCAACAGCGCCGTCGTAGACTTTCTCCAGCCGGACCGCGTGCAGGACATTATCGAGGGCATCCAGGACCTGGGCTACGACGCCACGCTCGACAAGGTGCAGGATCTTGGTCGGGACGGCAGCGCCGCGACGGACGGCGCGCGCGAGGTCGAGATCAAGATTGACGGTATCTTTTGCCCCCGCTGCCCGGACAGAGTTTACGCGACTATGAAGAGCTTCGGCACCAAGCACGTCGACGTCCTTAAGAAGCCGACCATTAACCGCCCGTTCCTCAAAGTTCGCTATACACCGGCATCTCCCACCTTTACCATTCGCCACATCCTCAAGGCCATCGAGGCGACCGACCCGTCGCTGCAAGCCTCCATCTACCACCCTCCTACTCTGGAGGAGCGGTCCAGGGCCATCCGAGCAAAGCACCAGCGCGCTCTGCTCTGGCGCTTGATTCTGGCTCTCATCCTTGCCGTGCCGACCCTCGTCTTTGGCATTGTCTACATGAGTCTCGTGCCCGACAGGGATCCGACCAAGCATTTCCTGATGAAGCCGTGGGTCTCGGGCCTCAGCCGTCTGGAGATTATGCTCTTTGCGCTCTCGACGCCCGTCTACTTTTTCGGCGCCGACATCTTCCACACGCGCGCCATGAAGGAGGTCTGGACCATGTGGCGGAGCGGCAGCCGCACGCCGCTTGCGCAGCGCTTCTACAAGTTTGGCAGCATGAACCTGCTCATCTCACTCGGTACCACCATTGCCTACTTTTCCTCGATTGCGCAGATGGTTGCGGCGGCCGTCAACCATGACGTCGACGTGCCCGCGGACCGCTTCTACTTTGACTCAGTCGTCTTCCTGACGCTGTTTCTGCTCGCGGGCCGGCTGATTGAGGCGTACAGCAAGTCAAAGACGGGCAACGCGGTCGAAGCCCTGGCCAAGCTGCGTCCGTCGACGGCGCTGCTCGTTGAGGAGAGGGCGGGCGGCGCCACGAAGACGACGACGATTCCCCTGGACCAGCTGGAGCATGGCGACATCATCAGAGTCCCGCACGGTGCTTCACCTGCCGCGGATGGCATCATTCTGAATGGCGAGAGCAACTTTGACGAGTCTAGTCTTACTGGTGAATCACGGCCCATCAAAAAGAACAAAGGTGACGAGGTCTACGCCGGCACTGTGAACAAGGGGGCCGCAGTTACGATCCGGGTCACAGGCACGTCCGGCAAGTCGATGCTGGACCAGATTGTCGAAGTCGTTCGCGAAGGTCAGACGAAGCGGGCGCCCGTCGAGCAAATCGCCGACCTCATGACATCGTACTTTGTGCCCGTTGTCACGCTCATTGCCGTCGTGACCTGGGCCGTCTGGATGATTCTGGTGCAGACCGGCAAGGTCGCGGGCGAGGAGACGGACACACCCAGCGGACGTATTGCGTTTGCATTTCAGTTTGCCATTGCCGTCTTTGTCGTGGCCTGCCCGTGCGGCCTGGGCCTCGCGGCGCCCACGGCGATTTTCGTGGGCGGCGGCATCGCCGCTAACCACGGCATCCTCGTCAAGGGCGGCGGCGAGGCGTTTGAAAAGGCAAGCCGGATCGACTGCGTCGTCTTTGACAAGACGGGTACGCTGACGGTCGGTGGCGAGCCCCAGATTACCGACTCGGCGATGCTGCCTGACGGCGCCGTCGACGTGCCCGAGGCCACCATCCTCTCGGGCCTCAAGGCCATTGAACAGAACAGTACGCACCCCATCGCCAAGGCCATTGTGGCGTTTTGCGGCGCCGAGCGATCCGCCGCGGACCTCGACGACGTGGAGGAGGTCCCCGGCAAGGGCATGAAGGCGGCGTTTCGGTCCGCGCCGCTCAGCATCGCGGTCGGCAACGAGGCCCTCCTGCGCGACCTCGACGTGGCCGTGTCGGACCGCACCCGCGCCACGCTCAACACGTGGAAGACGGAAGCCAAGTCGGTCGCGCTCGTCGCTGTCCAAAAGGAAGCGACGGCGGCGTGGCGCCTCGGCGCGATCCTCGCCGTGTCGGACCCCATCCGCGCCGAGACGGTGCCCGTCGTCCGGGCCCTGCAGCAGCGTGGCACCCAGGTCTGGATGCTCTCGGGTGACAACCTGACCACGGCGCGCGCCGTCGCCCATCTTGTCGGCATCCCTGCCGACCGCGTCCTCGCCGAGGTGCTCCCATCGGAAAAGGCGGACCGGGTGCGCTATCTCCAAGCAACGGCCGGGGCAAGCGGCGGCAGCGGCAGCGGCCGCGCCATGGTGGCCATGGTGGGCGACGGCATCAACGACTCGCCCGCGCTGACGACGGCCGACATTGGCATCGCCATTGGCTCCGGCAGCGACGTGGCGATTTCCAGCGCCGACTTTGTGCTCGCGAGCTCGCAGCTCACCGCCGTTCTCGTCCTCTTGGACCTCTCCAGGGTCGTCTTTCGCCGCATCAAGATGAATTTTGGCTGGGCACTCGTCTACAACATGGTGGCGCTGCCGATTGCGGCGGGCTGTCTGTACGCTGTCAAGACGAGCGCGGGCGCGCACGTCAAGCTGGATCCCGTCTGGGCGAGCCTGGCCATGGCGCTGTCGAGCCTGTCGGTTGTGCTGAGCAGTTTGAGCCTCCGCAGCGGGATCCCGTTTGTGGGGTTCCGTGCAAAGAGGGTGGTCAACTAATAATAAGGGGGCTTGGAGGGGGGAGTTTGTTTGCTGGTTGTTGATGGTGGTGTATACGGATACAAAAGACGGAAATAGAATTGTTGGGGGAAATCATGATGAGAATGGTCATGGGGAACTTTGGTTTAGCATAAGTAGCGCTGCATAGTTATGCATTCATGAATGGGAACTTTGGTTCAGCACATAGCGCTGCATAGTTATGCATTCATGAATTATGAATTTCTTTTCTTTTTCTGTCAAAGTCATTGTCAACTGCTGCGTGTGAACAAGTCCAGGGTTTTTGTTGTATGTACATGACGTAGGAAAAGTTGTGCATCATATCCCAAGCTATAGAGTACAACTAGTTACGGCATTTGTCCCGCCTCTTGTGAAAAGACCTGGCTTTGTAATCAGTAAAATTCAGGAGCAAAACGATACAATCTCATTCACTGTTGTAGGGCCAAATGCCTATCTTGCAACAAAAAATCGTGACATGTCCATGCTGCAACAGGTACCAGACCCCCCTGCTTCTACCCCATCACTAGCTCCACGCCCCCTACCCCCTTCTTTCCTTTGACAGGTACTTATAGAGTCACAACTGCAATCATCAACATGATCAAAAAGAAGCACATGCAACTATTACAGCGAGGCATGAGGTGGTGCACACTGCAAGGCGAAATCTGCGTGCCAATGACGGAGACGCAAAAAAAAAGGAAAAGAGGTAAAAAGGCATGTGGGCGATTGCGTTTTGCTAGGGTTTTCCCGTTCGTTACCAAAACAACTTCCGAATAGTGGCATCAGCTGGCCCTCTATTCGCTAACCTGCGTCCACGTGCCGACTTTTGCCATGGTGTGTGCAGCACGCGCCAACCGTTTTTTTTTTTCCTTTCCCGTCGCTATCCTTCTTGGCGGGCTATTATATGCTTCCTGCACCTATTTATCCTCTTTTGCAGTGCCAAAACAGGAAGCTACAAGTTATACCGCGCAGCAGAAAGCTTCACGTGGGGCCGTGCATCATGATGTTTTTTTTTTTGAACTGGTCCGCCTTTGTTAGCACTTGACGTAAGAATGTTCGCCTTTTCATCTTTATAAAGAAAAGGAAATCATTGTGGGATAATGATTTGAAGAACGTGTGCTTTGATTCCGTTTTCCCACCACCTTTTGACAATTCAACATGTCTTTTTTTACTAAACAAAGTGCAACGTTGAACTGACTAATTGTTGTCCCCCCACACACGGCTCACCGCCCACCCGACTTACACAGCCCGTATCGTGGGGGTGGGCGATGTGACCGTGTCTCGCGCGCACCATTGCTTGCGACGTGAGTAGGCCTCTTGATCATTCTATTGCATGTGCAAGTTGCTGAGAACAATGTGCTGCCCGTGGAGGGGCAAAAGAAACAAATGACAGAAGCGGGGGATGTGACCGTTGCATGCCGCTGTCAATGCTACGCTCACTCGCCCGCTCGCCCGCTTGGTGCAGTTTAGAGCAGCTAATAAGATGGTCAAGTAAAGATCAGTCACCCAAAACGTACGAATCATCTGAGGGAAAAGTAGCGCGAGGCCATTTATTGAGAGAATCTCATGAGCGAGATGAAGAAAACTATGAAATCAACCCAAATCCCTCTTCCCAAAAGGTATAGCTTCCTTTCTCAAGACATAGGAAAAGTGTTTGTTCTTGCCATACATTTCCGCCAACATGTGCCATCAAGGCCGTAAGTCGCCAGATGCCGCGGCAAGGGCGGCGCTAACGCAAAATCAGATAATGCTATAGAATTCGCCAAACTCCAGTGTGAAAATTCCCTTTCCAAAAAATGTTGATGAAATCCAACCACGTCTTGATTTCGTATGCTTGCAAAACAAAAGTAGGAGATGCGCAAAACAGAGTCCGAGATGTTCTTGTTCTTGTCAAAGGTGTAATTATGCACGAGTGGATATATGAGATATGCAGACGCCTGTGCAGGGGCGCATTAAGTGATTCGAAGAAAGAAGCTCTCGGCAAGGTTGAGTCGACGATGGGGTCGAGGAACAAGTAAAGGCAATGAGAACCAGTCTTAAAGCTCGCTTAAAAAAAGAAAAAAGAAAATGGAGAAGAAAACGCCTTGTTTGTTGCCTAATCGGCAGGTGTGGCTGTTGCTCATGGGCCGGAAGCTGCCACGTCTTATTATTTGCTCATCGCACGGCCACTGTGCCACCGAGCAAACGGCTCCACATGCCGCGGCGAAGACGCTTCTTGCCGACGCCATCTTGAATCTGCTGATAATGGTCGTTGGCCATGTCGTGAAGATGCAGTTGGCTGGGTGTCGGCTTGAGAGTGCGGGTCGAAGAGGCGATCGCATCCTTGTCCATGGACAACTCAACCGGGGAGTCGTACAGGCTGTCGTGGAGAGGTGCCTGATATGCAAAGGGATCCGTCTCGGACTCAAGGGGTGTGGTGGAGCGCGAGTGTTGTCTGCTCGAAGCAGAGGCGACCGACGAGGCGTACGAGCTTGCGGAGCTGCTGTATGTGAGGCCGGGAGGTGTGATGGAACCAGCACGGGCAGCGGCCAGACGGCTGTCAGGGCTAGCATGGCGGGATCGAGACTGGCCACGGGATGACGGCGGGCTGGGGTGGCGAGCCGTGGCAGAGGCGACGGCGGCGGCGGCATAGAGTTCCTGTTGGCGACGCTTCTCTTCACGCTGGCGCATGCGCTTAGCGTGGGCGTGGGCAACTTTATGGCGGTAAGGCTCGAGGAAGGAGTCGAGCTCGCAGTAAAGGTCATGCTCGACAATACGAAGATCCCAATCAAGAAGGAAAAGAAGCTGTTTTTCCATTAGGTTGACCTCGTGGGGGTTGAAGCCAAAAACGTAGGCGTGGGTTTCGATGTGGGTGTATTCGGCCCAATGCTTATTCTTGGGAGAAGAGTCGTTGAGATACTTGGCAGCGAGAATGAGCGCAGCGAGGAAGATGCGATGAGTGGTGCATCGAAGGCCGCGAGCCATGGGCTGGAGCTTGAACTTTAGGCGGGTGAGGTAGACAAGGGTGGACATGAGAGTCGGAACCTGGACGTTGGAGGACTTTACGAGTTTGGTGATGAACTCCTCAACAGTCGGAAGGCCCCCATCGGCGGGCTGGATGGAAACAGACTCGGGGCTCTCGGGCGGAGTAGGATAGTCATCATACTGGGCCGTGGCGTCTTGTTGCTTAGGCATGCGTGAAGAGTCGCAGGAGATGACGTTGTGGGCGGCGTGGGCGAGGTAGGTGACCATTTCGCGGCTGACGGGTTGGTAGATGAATTGCTCGAGAGCAAGCTTGTTGAGCTCATCAACGGTGAGCATTCTTGGTGATGAAGAAGCCATAATGAGTAGTTGTGAGGAAGGGGGTTGAATGTGCGAATAGTAGACAGAAAGCAATGGCCGGGGTCACCTGTGTGGATGGTGGTTAAGAGAGTGAATGAGGTGACGACCAGGCAACCTATTGGATGTACAAGGATAGGTTGACGGCGAAATCTGGAGAGAGCGGCTTCGATGGTTGATATAAGTAATACGGCTTGTAAGAACAAGGGACGTATCAAGTATATGAATCAAGGAAGGAGTCCTGAAGAAGGGAGAGGGTTGATAGGCGGATCGGAAGGGAAGAAGGAGATGACCTTCTGGGGGAGAGGTGAATTAAAAGTCAAAAAAGAGGTAAGGAGCTGGAAGAGGTAAGAAAGGGAGGACAATATGGGGTCCGAAAGCAAGGCAAGAGTGAAGCGGGAACGAGTTTAGAGGAGGAGCATGTGGCCAGGGACTCGAGACCAGAGATCAGAGAGGGCGAGACAATGGAGCAGGGCTGTTTCCGTCTTTTGGAGCTCTTTCTTGTTGCAGGATGGTTTGGATTTGGTTTGGCGGGCGCAGCAGTGCAGGAGCGTTGATGGTGGCCTGTAATAAATGGGCTATAGGTAGGCAGCGCTGGTCCGGTGGATTGGCGGTGGGACGACGGTGGGATAGCGAGTGGGCTAGCGGCCAGCTTAGCGATCAAAGTGCCTGAAAAGGCTGGACAGGTGGTGGGTTCCAGGGGGTGGGTTTTCCTGACAAGGGACGCTGATGCAACGCTGAGGGAGGGGGCGTGGCCGTTCTCAAAGGTGGCGTCAGCGGGTGACGTTTTGGGCCAAAAGAAAAAAGGGCCAGGTACAGATCCACGAGGTCACTGCAAGGGCGAGATAAAAAAGAAGTGTGCCTGATTCGGGTTCGTTCCAGAGACCAGAAGGTACACACAAGTTGGCCTAGTCTTGCACACAATTGGCAAGTCGCTCGAGTCTGCGGGGACGATGAGCCTACCGGGCTGCCCGACAGGGATTCAGACGGACAAAGTTAGAAGTTTGCGAGTAGCAAAGCGCCAATCAATGACTGGCCAGATATGCCAAGAGTGTCGTCGCTGAATCGTCGACTGGAGATGCTTGGTTGCAAAGATGGTCCGCAAGGCAGGCAGAGCAGTCAGTCGTAATGAAAAAGCTCGAGAACAGAATTGTTCTTTGGAATATCGCAATGCAGTCGGATCCGCAAAAGAAAGTCGATCCACTCTCAGGCGAGAATGGTGGTGTACCGTATCGGTGGTGTTGGCGGTGGTGCTGTTGCTAACTAGTGGTGCAAGGGCGAAAAAGCAAAGGTCGAGCGATCCGAGGGTACTGTGGCTGCAGTCTCCTTTTCTTGCGTATCTGGCGAGGTGGAAAATGAAGAAATGGATAACTTCTGTCAGGGTGTTTGATTGGATTCTTTGTTGATCAAAGAAATTGAGGCAAAGAAAGACAGCCCAAAGACAGCGTCTTGTTCTCGAGATCGGTTGAAGTGAATCAAATATCGGGATCGTCTACCAAGCCTGCGGGGAAGCGATAGTCAGGGTCGGCTTGCGTATTTGCTTTTGTCCTTTCAGCTTCCTCTTTCGTCCGTAGGAACGACTTGGGGGGCGAAGAGGTCCAAGCAGCAAACTGGCGCCGTCTGCTTTTTGGTCGAGGGTGGAGGTTTGAAAGATTGGCAAAAGAATGTCGAGTATTTTGCTTCCTTTTCCGTTGAAAATGGAGATGATGAAAACGAAAGAGACGAACAGTCCACGTCGTGAAATATATATAACAGCCGTGAAGCTGCAATGTCAAACGACAGACCACGACCAATAATGCAAACGCTCGACGAGGGAGGTTGGGTGGACTGATTGCTGGGCAAAAGCCGTCAGCTGGCGCGGAGAATATTGGTGATGGCGGCTGCAAGCCCTGTAGCACCAAGCTTTTCGGGGGGTAAAACAGTGGAATCTGCTGAGTTGGCCTTGGCTGTCTATAGAGATGCCCTGTATTGTCCGAGAGGATTAGCGGTTGAGCGCTGGAATGTGGCTGCCAATGACGGGCTGGGCCACTGTGCTGGAATGCTGTCAAAAATTGGGGCCGCCACACTCACACACTTCCTCTCTAGGTAGGTACCTCCTTGTTGAACAATGCAGATTTGTAAAACAAAAAGTCGGGACCCTTGCCGGCAAGGGAATAATTCAGATATGCAGGATGGAAATTGGAAATTGGAAATTGGCCAGCCAATTAAAACTTTTGCGGTTCGTCTGTATCTCAAATACAGAATGGCGATGATCAGATAAAGTCGTCTGCGCACAGCAGTTTTTGTCTGTAAACAAGCTATCGCAGCTTCTTCTACTTCTTCTTCTTCTTCGTCTTCTTTCGCTTCTTCTTCTCTGTTCTGTAAAAAAAAGAAAAGAAAAAGAATTTCGACAGAAAAATCGTCGAGTCGCAAGGGAGTCGAAAAATTGCTACCAGGCAATTCAAACCGGTTTTTCCACAACAAGGCGACAAGGGAGAGAATAAGACGATACGGACAAGAAAAAGGGGGCCGCGTATTAGACAGTAAATGAACCAGAGACTGAATATCGACAACAAGGAAAAAAAGGGAAGGAAACAATAGTGAAGAAGAAGAAAAAGTATATCGTTCAAGGGATGGGCAGAAGCAAAAAGAACAAGAATCAATCTATCGAGGTGGACTGGCCCTCCCCCATATATTCAGCAACCCGCACCCGGCAAACGTTTTTTGCCCACAAGTTACAACGCTGCTTGCGTGCAGGGGGACCAAAATAGAAATTACGTCTGTCAACGCCTGTTGCGCCCGATGATAAACAGGACGACAACGCAGGGGCAATACAAGAGATTCACGACAGCCAGCCAGTCCCAGCCCGGCGCGTAAATCCCGTGCGACGTCCGCGTGGTAGGTATCTTTGAGCGGATACCACGCCACCGTGCCAGGCGCATCATGAATCAACAACGCTGTATCCGTATTCCGTACAGAGGTGATGGCTTGATTACTGCCCCGGACCTTGCATCGTCGGTAGACGCTTTGCTGGCCAGTCAAAAGGCTTGTGGCGCTGTGTCGTCCATACCATGGGCCCCCTCTCTGCAGCCCCCTTGGATGGTGGGCTGCGTGTTGTAGATGCCCGTAGAATGGTCATTGTTCACACCTTTTGCCACTTTGTTACAGGTTCGAGGTGGTATGCGTGATTTGAATCAAGACGCTAGCATCGTTGCATTCAAACCTCCCAGCCAGAGCAGGGCAGATTCCCGTGGCGGAACCGGCGAGATGGCTCTCTGCCAACCGCTTCAGTCGTCCGTCGTACAAGAAACAAGAAACGGTGCCAAACAATACCCAATGGGGGGCAATAAGGAAGGCCGGCCGGGGGCCGGTTCCATACGTGGCCCAAAGAAATCTGTAGTACTTAGTATGTATATTACGGAGGCGCTCTGCGGTGGAACCGGGGTTGGGCTCTGCATTCCTCTCTCGTCTCGCCAACGATACCTCTGATATTACAGTGTCTTGAGATTCATTCTTGTCTTCCTTGGTAGTTGCCTACGTTGCCTACCCATACTTACTTCTGGATCCAACATCTTGTCGCAATGCTATTCTCGCCCCCAAAAAAAGCCCGCAAGCCCAATCCCAGACTCGCATCGCCCGAGATCATCCCCCCCCGGTCAGCCTGTTGCACTAGCACACTCTCAAGAAGCGGCAGTAGCTGCATCTTGACTGGTTCTCGAGTGCTCCCCTGGCTTCTTAGCTTCGATCTGAACCCCGGCTGTTCCAGCCTCACGATTGGTCCGTCATAGGTTCATCCCTGCTCCCGCACATGCACCTCGGCGGGCCAACGGGGGGGACCACAAGCTCTAAATACATTATTGAAGCAACTCGCTTCGATTTCCCAACCACTCGTCGTAGTCAACTTTGGTTCCTCGATTTCGTCCGAGCTATTTCGTTACTTGTTGCTACTGTCTTGTCCAATAGATACGCAGGCTGTCTCGCCGGCTGGGGAGCATGGGAGGCATCAAAAATACGAAACACCCAGCCACTGCAATCTAGAGGACGTTTTACATGTTGCAAGCCCAGGCCACGGCTCCTGCTTCAGTAAGCGCCGTGACACACACGTCTGCAAAAGATTACTCTACATTCCCGAGTGGGCTCTTTTGATGCCCAGGCACATCAACGCCTCGCACGCTCGTACATGCGCTCACAACTGATCACTAATTCGCTCACAAGACAACCACCGTGACCTCCGCCGTGTCCCCGTGATCTTTCACTTCCAAAGAAATGGAAACGGTTTTTTTATGGTCAGACAAATCCCATCACAGTAACACATCAGAGTACATTCGTGCAGCGTTGAATCTCATAAGCCTCCTTTGCTGTTTTGCTTTTTCGATGCATGGACATGACACGAGCGCATTCATCATGTATTTTAGCTTTTTTGAGTCAATGATAATGAAGCCGATGCCTTGCTAGCGTGCTCAATGGCATTTGACCAACTTGAAATCTTGTACATTAATAATGATGATGCATCAATAATACACGATTAACAAGAGCAGCCAAGACGGTCCGCTCCCTGTACAACGGTACACTAGCGCCCGTGTCTGTGCCGAATTATTTGACACGGCAACGCATCTGGTGGTCAATCATGTACGAGTTCGTCTTGTCTTTTTTCGGGTGCATGTCGATGCTTGGACCTTTTTTTTTCCTCTTTTTTTTTTTCTCTTGTAATGATGTCTAGTTGTCTGGTCAATCAAGCAGGAATGAGAATCTGCTCCCACCTTTATCCGTCGCTGTCAGGACACCCGTCTTTGGACCAAGAACCCCATTACGGTTATTACAACCAGGCTGACCGATATCCACGACTGGCGATTCGCCCAGAGTTTAAAACGCGCCCCAAACGGTTCCCTATAGCATACGGATAAGAGGGGTGTGTACGGGTAGTTGCGCAGCCATTGAACTGGATTTCCCAAAGGCAGTTAGTGATGACTCTCTGAGATCCAATCACCTTGTCCGACAACAGTCCTTTAATTTTGCCCGTGGTGTTGCAAAAGAGGCCACGCAAGTAGGTGACCTCATGTCGCCGCATTTGGCCGCGTCAGGACCCTCCCTCGTGATGTTGCCAGGTTCGTCGTCATGCAGATACCTTGACGAAGCAGCCTAGGCGTGTTTCCATTTCCCAATAAGAAGAATGCATCATGATAAGAACTTGTTTGTTCAAAACGAAAAAGGAACACCCGGTTGTCATGCCTTTAATGCACATTGCGCAGCCAATCATCTGGACCAGACTAGCTTACCCTTTAACAAGCGGCTCCCCGTCGATCCCGCCACCTTGAAGAAGATGCCCTGGTTCAACTTGTTAAAGTTGACTGGTTGCCTCTTGACGTGAAACCACCCCTAGTTACCAGGCAGACAAATTCGTTGGCATTGGAATCGCCTCTGTTTCCCCCTTGCGCTTGGCCAAGAAGAGTAATTCGAGATGAACTACGGATACATACGGATACTCAGTATTGTGTCGCCGGCCTGGTGATGCATCGACTGACAATAGCCCGGGATAACCCCACGCATCTTTCCCTACACCGCTGTAGGCGTCGCCAATGTTCCAATTATTAGTGTTCTAGGTACCCGCTCGCAGGCTGGCGCACACTTGGGTCCCCCGCTGGAATGCGGCCACGCTGGCGTCCCAGCCACAAAGGACCGCGCAAGCTTTCTTTAGACTTTTCCGTAACTCGAACCCCTGAAAAAGAAGACATTTCTCCGCATTCCAACACCATACATGTACATTACCAGTGCGCTAGTTACTTGCCAGTTTTATCTGTGATTCGTTCGCTAGGTCTACCTGGTCAACCTTGTTTCCTGAACCAGTCGCCAGTCGACGAGTTCAATTGTCGGGACATGCCACTTTACGCGGGTCTCTCCACGGTGGCAACACGCTGATTCGTGAAAAGCAGCATTCCAAACACGTCTTCTAGCATTGACCATGATTTTACTCTGCAAGACGATCCATTCTCTCGACTCTCCTTTTTCTACGCACGCCCCCTGTTCATTAAAGGCCGGTACCTTGAAAAGATGTATCTTGTTTGTCTCTGGTCAAGTTGCATCTCCCCGCCTGTTCAATGTGGACATCCGCTTTATTCGCCTTGTTCATGCTGTGCGCACCTCGGTCTGCCGCACTTTTCAGCTTTCGTAAGCCCCATGCCGACGGAATTCATGCCTCGCCCACGGCAGGTTATATCCTGCAATTTATTACAGTATGGATGCACAGGTCCGAATGCAGGCAGGTCATGTTGGACGATATGGGATTCTATTAAGGATCATGGCAAGGCAACGATGCAGGAACCGCCCGAGTCAATCAAGTCAAACAATGCCTACTTAGCCATTAATGCGTGGTAGATCCCGCACCTGCATTGTTGAGACGA
The DNA here is from genome assembly GCA_030777785.1 of Beauveria caledonica. Lineage (NCBI taxonomy): Eukaryota > Fungi > Ascomycota > Sordariomycetes > Hypocreales > Cordycipitaceae > Beauveria > Beauveria caledonica. The sequence continues at coordinate 12,787 of JAPFSE010000263.1, read as the reverse complement.
AACAACGTGCATTGAGGCTGTACTTGAAAAAAAAAAAAGAAAAGGGGAGAAGAAAGACTTGAAATAGGCAGCTGCATTTCGAAGCATACTTAATCTTGGCATGTTACGAGCCCTTTGACTCGTATTTTGTTATTTTTTATGCCTTTATGGCTCGATACAACAGTACTGGCTATTATCATGATATCATAACATCACTTGTCGTCTCGGCGGAACCGTTCCTTTCCAATCCGTTGACGCCGGAGCATGGCGGCCATCGGCACCCAGTGCAGTTTCTCGTCAAGTTTATTCACTGATAGACAGGTCTTGTGATGGACGCGATTCACTGATGAAAAGGTCCGTTGCGACCCGTATCGCACCTTGAAAGATGTGCGCTCCGATAGACGGCGTGCGTGGCTTGCTTGCACCGTGCGCTGTGCGCCGTGCGGTCAACTTGGCACGGTCAATAAATAGCCTTCATCCAGTGCTCCGAGCATGGACCAAGCCGTTCCGGCCTCCAATGTTTGCTCTAACCTCACCGTCAGTTTCCTCGTGCGTCCATCCAATGATTGCGATCGGCCTATTGAATGATAGTCTCGTTACTGCACCAATATTCACGGCGTAATGCCAGGTCGGCACCTTGTGAGCCTCCCTTTTGTCGCTACCAGCCGTGAATAGAAAGCCAATGAAAAACTGGCTCCATCAAGAAGAAAAATTTGATAGACTCTTCCTTTCTTTTTTCAATGTAGAACCAAAGACAGAATCAATGAAACAAAGACTTTCGACGCTCCTCTGTCGCCCCTTCAACATGGCCTCCCTTGGAATGCCTGTCTCGGTTCCCAATGCTACCGACTTTGACCATTTCACCGGCCAGTCCAATCGATGATACAGACCACACGGGTCATTATCTGCCCCTCGTATCTGTCCCCATCTCGTCTCTCAACTTGAGTGCTCACATTTCCTCTTGATAGGCATTAAGATATGCAGGTTTCCGCGCCAATGCTTTGCATACGCATCGGTTCCTTGCCCATCACCGCCCTTTCCGGCTCCCCTCCCAGATGCATCAAATGTTATCCCGCTGCAGTCATGCCTCTGTTGACGCCGTAGTATCCAAGGGTTATTAGATTGTTAAGAAATAGACCTTTAACTAGTAGTCACGTTGTTGATAAGAGCGGGAATCAAGGACTAGTGGGTTACGCTTTGCTTTTCACACATGTGTCGAGCCGGCATGTTGCTAAAGGAACATGTTGTATTTAAATCCTCCAGTCATAACTCGGAATCAAGTTACAAAGTGAAACGTTCTTTACAAGGCCGAGTTCTGTGGTCCGAGGCGTCTCAGCAAAACACCACGCTGGGCTGGAGCGACATTTCTTCTTATGCAATGATTTCTAATATGTAAGCAGAGTACAGCCGGACCTATGAAAGGGCGAGCATACACGCATGGTGTTGATTGTTTGACAATGAGTAATAAAGGTGAGATATGAAATCATCATCTGTGGGCAGCTGGCAATGGACTACAGCAGTATCACCAACAGGGCTGACCATGGCACAGCCATCGTATATCTGCCGGCTACTAGTTGATTCTCGTGGCAGCAGGAAGACTGCGAAAAGCTACGAAATCAGCAACCTGGAGGCTATTATATATGCAATGATGACATTAGACCTCCTGAATGACATCCTCACTAGCAACGTCACACTTTACCAAAGCGTCCCAGCTTTACCAAGTTGTGGCGCGCGGCTTGGACCGAGACATCCGGGATATACGAACATGTCCGAGGCGTGCGAGGCAACTGGCCAAGGACCGGCGGGTCGTCTTCACCAGGTTGGGCGGTTGGATAGCCGAGTATGTCATGCTGAATGGCCGCCCCAGCCGCATTCTCCCGTTGATCTCGAGATCGGCCAGATTTGGCCGTGATGAGAGGACTTCTTTCAACTGCTGCCTATACCGCCCTACAAACGGCCTTGGTTAGTACGGTACTAAGAGCGATTCGTGACTCGCTTCTGGAAGGCTAACTTGTACATCTAGGCTGGGGTTTTCCGTCGCATTCTCCTAGCCATGCCCTAGACAGGTGCATTGTTCCGGATCTAATGACAAACTTTTAATAAGCTTCCTAAAGACGGCTGGCTCCATAAGAATGGAACCGTCGGGCCTGGTCGTGCCAACCTTCGCAGCCTTGGTTTAGGATTCACTCATCAAATTGGCGCTATCCCCAAACTCTAAATCCATAAGTATTCACATGTAAGGCGACGTTGATCACAGACCCTATTTATATAAACAGATTCTTTTCTATCTACTCATCCAGTCTCCTCTCTCCCAAGGATTCTTTCCAATCCCTTGGAAACACCTTCATATACCGCCGCGCCATCCCACAAGTTGCATCGCGGCCTGAAAAACGGCGCTGCAACATTCCCTTTCTCCCCACGATGCCGCACACACCACGCTTCAAGCCGCACGAGTTCACGCTCCCGTGCGGCAAACGCATCATTGCCAGCTTGCCGGGGGACCTCCCGCTGCTGCGGCGCAAGCACAGCGCGAGCGCGGGCGCCTGCGACATTGTCGAGCACGGCTCCGACGCACACGTGGACTACCTGCGGCAGGTGCACTCGCATCATGCGGGCCGGCGCGACGAGATGCGCGCGCGCCTGGGCGACGCGGCGCATGAGTGGGAGGCGACGCACCACCAGCTGACGGCGGTCAGCGTGGAGCTCGAGAAGCTGGCGCGCCGCGAGGAGCTGGCGCTGGGCCACAACTTTGACAAGTTTGGCTATAATAAGCGGCTGCGGACGTATGATGGCGTTCTGGGGGACGGCGGCAAGGGGGAGAACAAGGGCGCGGTGAGCGGCACGTCGACGCCTGGCGATGTCGAGGCCGGCGGCGGCGGTGGGAGACGGGGCCCCGGGAGAGGGGATACGATCAAGTTGTTCAAGATGCCGGTGGTGAGGCAGTGGTTTCATCGCGGCGTCATCTGGCGTGCGGCCTGCCAGACGGAGATTATGGCCATTGAGCTATTCTTTGATCTTTTATACGGTATGTCACCAGCTGCATTTGAAAAGGCAAACCAGCTTATTAGACATGGGTAGTCGGCATTATTCACTCCAATGGTGAGCACATGGCTGAAGAACCTACCGGGCGTGAGCTCTTGCGGTTCGCCATAACCTTTATCATGTCGTGGAAGATTTGGACCGAAGTCACCTTTACCCTGAGCTGGTTCGAGTCCGACGACGTCGTGACCAAACTCGAAGTCCTGTTCAATCTCGCATGTCTTCTCGGGTAAGAGGTCCCCTCTGATGATAAACACTGTGTGCCCTCAAGTTTCTGACACACACACACGCCTTTGCAGCTTCACCACCAACATGATTAGCAGCTTCAACGAAGACGCCGCGCACAACACGTACGTGCAGCTCGTCGCCTTTTACCTGGCCACGCGGTACGCCATGGCCGTGCACTTTGCCCTCTACTACTTCCTGCTGCCCATGGTGCGCGGCTTCATGCTCGCCTCGGGCATCCAGGTGGCGCTGCCGACGGCGCTCTGGATCGGCAGCGTCTACGTCGACATGCCGCGGCGCCTGATCCTCGTCTGGATCGCCATTGCGCTCGACATGTGGGGTCAGGTCTTTTACTTTGTGCCCGTGCAGTACACGCTGCGGTACAAGCAGGAGTCGGAGGCGCCGTTCTTCCGGCGCGTGCGCAAAATGTTTGACTATATCCCCGCCATCAACATTGAGCACCGCGTGGAGCGCACCAATGCCTTTGTGTCCCTGGTGCTGGGCTACTCGGTGGTGGGCATCTTGTTCCAGAGCAACGGCGGCTACAATCTCAATGCGTTTCTGGGCAAGGCCATTCTAGGTCTGTTGCAAGCATTCTTCTTTAACTGGATCTACTTTGACATTGATGCCAACGGCATTGGCTTACACGCCATTCGTCGGTCGGCAGTAGCAAGTAAGTACCCTTTTGAAATTTTATAAAAGAAAATACCATAGAGGCTGACCGCATCTTCAGTGGGTGTCTGGACCAATGCTCACCTTCCCTTCATCATGGGCTACATCATTGCCACATCCGCCTTGTCCCGCCTCGTCCTCTCGTCCGACATGTCCAACACGCACCCGGAGCAGCTGACGGAAAACTACCGCGCGCTTGCCGAAGAAGGATTCAGCACCGGCGTGCGCTACTTTTACTGCCACGGCCTGGCGATTGCGCTCCTGTCCATGACGGCCATTGCCTTGAGCCACAAGCACCACTCGGCCGGCACGCCGCGACTGGCCAAGCGGTACCGGCTTGCGAACCGCGTGGCCGTCGCCATCACCATGTTTTTCCTGCCGCTGGCCACGGCGCTCAAGTCGCTGTACCTCGTTTCCATCACCTTGGGCTTGATCAGCTGGGTGCTGATTCTTGAGCTCTGGGGCGTGTCGTTGAAGGGCCATTCCTTTGTCGGGGAGACGCACCATGTACCCAAAGAACTCGGCGCGAAAAAGGAAGAAGACAATGCAAACATGCCATGTGATTAATTATCGGATGCTTTTACATCGTCACCTCTAAAACGTAGTGTTATAGGTGTCGAGGCTTACACGTGTACTTGGGACAAGTTCCAATCACAGCATCCTCGGTGCTTCTTTTAATAGACATATTCAAGACTATTTAGATCTCGACATCAATCTATCTTTTCTTAATTTTATGTATTTTACATTTCAAGACCGATTCAACCCCAGGCTTCCCAACCATCAGCGACAGCTGGCCGAATTCGTAACCCCAGGCTAAAGGATCACCCCAGTGTGGTGTCAGCAAGGAGAAAAGGCAAGCCATGTACACAACCACTTGACAACATTGACAAATATGGACATTGCGATTTTGCATTCAGTGAACCGTGTCAGTTGCTTCATTTCTATTACCCTGGTGCTGAAAACGAGAAGAAGAAATCAAAAAGTAAACAATAACGACAAAGAGTAAATCCAGTCAAGAAGAAAAGCCAATCGCTGCCCCAGTCTACACTGTACATGAAAGAGACATGGGGAACGCGCTCCAATCCCAACTCTAGAGGGTCTGTACTCGTCCCTCTCCGCTCTCCCCCATGTAATGCAAAATAATCAAACGCAGCACGAGACGTCGTAATATCCTAGAGCTAGTGGGAGTGTCTCCATCTCAACGCCCCGCAAAGAAGCCACCTCGAGAGTTGGCTGCGCTTTCTTTTGGTAATATATACTTGCTGCGTCGTGTTAACAAGGCTCTGTTCCAACCTACCGCCCCGGCGGAAGGGCACTCGGCCCGGCCACTCCATACTTCTAGTTGTAGTAGCCGGTGCCGCGTCCCGCAGGCGCCGGCTCGTCGTCGTCCTCAAAGTACGGGTGGTTGACGGCGCCCTTGGCGGAGAGGCGGCCGGCGGGATCGTATACGAGCATGGCCTCGAGCAGATCAAGGCCGTGCTCACCGAGATTATGGCAGAGGGCAGAGGAAAAGTCTCTCTTCCACTTGGGAAAGGACGACTTGAAATCGGGGTACGAGGTCACGCCCGGCCAGACGTCTTCGGTGGGTGTTCCAAGGGCACTATCAATTTCGCGTGGCCATGGGTTAGATACGGGAGATGAAACAAGTACGTGGCAGTTCATACCGGAAAATCTTGAAAATTTCGTCAATTTCCGAGTCGCCGGGAAAGAGCGGCTTGCGGGTGCACATTTCGGCAAAGATGCAGCCGACGGACCACATGTCGACGCCGGTCGAGTACTGGCGGCCGCCGAGCAGGATCTCGGGCGCGCGGTACCAGAGGGTGACGACCTCGTGGGTGTAGGTGCGGAGGGGCACGCCAAAGGCGCGGGCGAGGCCGAAATCGGCGAGCTTGAGGTTGCCGTCGCGGTCGATGAGGAGGTTCTGGGGCTTGAGGTCGCGGTGCAGGACGCGGTGGGAGTGGCAGTAGCGGATGCCCTCGCAGAGCTGGCGCATGAAGCGCTTGATGACGGCGTCGCCCATGCCGAGGCGGGACAGGTGCGCCGAGGAGCCCTCGGGGAGGGCCTTGCCGCGGCCGCCCTCGGAGGTGGGCAGCGACTCCATGTACTTTTTGAGGTCGAGGTCGAGAAACTCAAAGACGAGGTAGAGCTTGTGGCCATCGGCGTGCACAATGTTAAAGAGGCGCACAATGTTGGGGTCCTTCATCTCCTTGAGCAGCGAAATCTCGCGGATCGCGGTGCTCGGCACGCCCTCGTCCTCGGCCTCGAGACGAATCTTTTTGAGCGCGACGATGCGGCCGTTATTCGCCAAGTCGCGCGCCTTGTATACGACGCCGTAGGTACCTGATTTTTCCCCCGGGAGAAGAGGGGGACGGGGGACACGTTAGCTGGCTCGGGGGCGGGCGGTCTCGTCTTGTCTGCGTGTCTGCGTCGTTTTGCGAGGCGCGGGAGCTGTTGGTACTCACCCTCGCCAACCTTTTCTAGTTTTTGGTAGTTTTCCATGGTTTCTGTGTGCGTTCTGCGTATGGGTGTGTTTGTCGTGTGTTTTTGTCGTCCGGTAAGAAACAGGCCCGCCCGTTGGATGACTCGTTGCAAGAGAAGAAAAAATACAAACGAATGAGAGTGACAACAATAGTCAGACAGAGACAGAGAGAGAGAGAGAGAGAAAAAGACTAGACAGAAGAAAGGCTTCGAAAGGCTACCCGTACGAAAAGTGCTTGGGTGGGGTGCAAGGCGGGCGAGGTTTATGAGGGTCAAGTTCTCAAGGGCGAGCAGAGATTATGAATGGTCCGTCAACAAGAGGTCCGACCAGGGCCGTTGCTCAAAGTCACACCACCAAAAGGGGGCAACTCGTTCATTCGGCACGCTGCAAGATCAGGTCGTTTTTCTGTTGCAATAATTTTGTGTCGTACCGTTCCGTGCTCTACATGAAATTGGTTCGCAGTTGTCGCCTTCTAAATTGTTTTGGTGCTTGTTCGGACCTTGTCGTCCCTCTTGTTTGTGTCGCCGTGTTTACTTGTCATGGGGCGTAGCGGAGCGACGCAACAGCGTTTGTTTGGGGGAGGCTAGCTTATCGAAGCGCGGGCAAATATCGAAAGTCTCAAACAGGGTCGAAACGGCATAACTTATTTTTCCCGGCTTACGAGATGAAAGGGAATCTCTGTTGCTGTGCATTATCCTTGCAACATGCCCGTCCGCGTCATAATCCCGCCTTTTGCTCACCCCGCGCGTCGACGCGTTGTGGCGGGGCCTATCGATAACGGCTCGCGGTTGCATCACCAACCCAGCCGTGGCTGTTCTTTCTTTTCTAATAGCACATCCTGCTTGACAACCCGGAGAGTTTATATGTACGTCGATTCGGTCATGCTCAGCCCACATTACGCTTCAGGTCTAATATTTTGCTTAGCTTCAGCTCGCCTCGAGCTCCCCAGCCAGACGGCCCCGACTGCACATCCGGCCGCACAGCCACGTACCAGTTCCACGCTCTCTTGTCCAGCTCAGTCTTGCTCAGCGCGCCCGCCCAGCTCTCCACGACGATTCGTAGCGCGCCTAGCAGCCTACCTAGGTTCTCCTGCTTCTCTCCGTCAATGGCCGTCACCGTCTTCTTGGGGCCTCCCGCCGGCACCGCGGGCGACGCAAACGAGCGGAGCAGATAGTTTCGCGCGGCTTCAGGCCGGTGTATGCCCATACCGACGGTCGACGTGGCCGGGCTCGCGTCCTGCGTGTCGAGACCCCATACGGCAGCTTCGCCCGCCACAAAGCTCGCCGTGCGCCGCTGCGACGCGAGCGCGTCGTTGACGCACTCTCGCATCAGCCGCCATCGGTCCGGCCCCAGCATCACACCGCCGTACCAGCGCGTCAAGACCACAAGTGTATTCGTAATGTTAGCTTCCTTCATTATCTCCAGCATAAACTTGCCGCAGCCGGTCTCGCCGTCGTCAAACGAGGCCTGCTGCACCAGCGGCGAGTTGCCAACGCTGGTGCGAATGGCCCACGCGTTGTGCGACGCCGTCTCCAGGTCGGGACGCTCCGCCATGAGCTGCCTGATGAGGCCGGGCCGCGAGCCGGCGTTGGACACGGACGCTGCGTGGGCCACAAACGTAGACGCCCGCGACGTCAGCGTCGAGCTCGCCGTCCACGTCTTTTTGCTCCCGCGCGACACGCTTGCGCCACCTGTAAAATTGTCCGTCTTTTTTTCTGGTGCACCCGACCATGTGTAGTCGCCGCGCTTGAGCACGGGAATCTCGCGGCCCATGACGCGCACCTTGGGCTGGCCCTCGGCGATGGGCACCTCCCCGCCGGGCTTCTCGATGCCGATGCTGACGGCCTTGCTCCGCGAGTTGGCGCTCACCAGCGCCTGCGCGAGGCTCAGCCTGCTGCTTGGAGGTTGTTCCGGCATCGTCACCCGCAGAAGCTCGACGGCGAAGGCGAGAACCAGCGGCGCCCTGTTTGTCACGACGGTGGTGTCGCGTATCAGCGCCTCGTCCTCCACCAGCGGCAGCTCCAGTGACGCCTCTAGATCATCCGCCGCCATCGAGCTGTAGTCTATGTCGTGTTTCGTGGGCTCCAGCCTGGGCTTCTTTGCTTTTGGTGACGTCGCGTCCTCTGCGCCGCGCTTAGCTGCCGCCGCAGGCTTCTTGCTGTGTGATTTGCATGCTGTGTGCAGGCCTTTGGCCAGCTTTGCGTCTTTCAGCGCGTCTTCTACTGTCGCTAGGGGAGCGTCTGCTATTTGTTCGGTGCTTATATTCGTCAATGTTGGGTCCCGTACATGTCCCATAGCGTGTGCACCAACCTCTTGAGATTTTTTGCCTGGAGTGACTTGACATGACCCATGGCTGATAGCATGGGGACCTTCCGCGCCGTGAACATGCGCAGCAGCTCTTGTAAATCCCCCTGACCCGCCATATCGGCGAGTTATAATACAAAAATGCCTCGAATCGTGTTTAATGACAGCAAGCTGCTAGAAACACGACACAATGCTCAGGAGCAAGGCGTATAGTCCGTGTAATCGCAAAAGATGACGTGAGTACAGGGTATGGTTATTCGATTCACCTTGTCGGGAGGTCTCAGGTCACTAGCAGCGACCCACTAATTTTGGAGAAAGCTCAACACCGGAATCGGTACCGACCCCTCGGCCCGTGGCGACTCCGAAAAAAAAGTACACATCGACCAAGTTGGACCTTTATTTGCACCACCAACGTCTGCCTTTCAACAACAACATCGACCTTTCTGGGTTGGTCCGCTCGCCAATCGACCCCACATCCTATATAAAACAGCGATGCGCACCCGATGAACTTCTGCGTGACAACGCGCCGTGGCGCCGCGGCAGCCGCTACCCGCGCACAGTGCACCCGGCGCTGGGCGCACCGCAAGACCAAGCCAGCCAAGCCGCGCCTCGGATCCAAGCCCAAGCCCAAGGCGCCCGTGCCCGCGATACCATATAAACCGTATGAGATTCTACCCGTCAGGTAGCCTCGCGCTTCTCGACTGACCCCCCCCTTTTTTTCCCAGAGCCTCGCAGGCCCGTCCTCGACCACCACCGCCGCCGCCGCCGGGATCCCACCCCCAACAAGCCGACACCCTACTGACCGTGTGGCGCGCGACGTGGCTTCCCCTCAGCGGCGCGGCCCTCGTCGCTGGCGCGCTCGGATTTTACATTTTCGGCACCGCCGCCGCCACATTCAAAGCCGGTGCCGCCCCGTGCGCGTGCGACGGGGACGCGACGCCGACGGGCCGCCCGCCGGCCCTGACGGGCGACAATGCCGAGCAGTTCGACAAGGAGCTCGACTGGCCCGAGTACTGGATGGGCATCACAAGCCTCCGGCGACGGCTGGCGGCGCACGCGCGTGGCAATGTGCTCGAGCTGGCCATGGGGTCTGGGCGCAACCTCGCGCACTACGACTGGTCGCCCATCACCAATGCGCTCGAAGCGGCAGCCGCGGCAGCTGCAGACGACAACGATGACGAGACGACGACGAAGAAGAAAAAGACGAGCACGGCGGCCCGCGCAGCAGTCAACACAAAGGGCATCATATCGTTTACGGGCCTCGACATCTCGGCGGACATGCTCGACGTGGCTTGCAAGAAGCTCACCAAGACAGTGCCCCCCCTGAAGGACGCTGCACCCATCGTACGCGGCGCCTCCTCCCTCGCGGGCAGCGACGGCGCCGGCCAGCTCTCCTTTCTCTCCGGCCGGCTGCGACTCGTCCGCTCCGACGCGCACCACACGCTGCCCGCCGCCCCATCTTTCTGCAGCGCCCCTCCCCAGCATTACTACGACACCGTCATCCAGACGTTTGGGCTGTGCTCGGTAGCCGATCCCGTGGCCGTGCTGGCCAACCTCGCGTCGGCGGTCAAGCCGGGCACGGGCCGCATCGTGCTGCTCGAGCACGGCCGGGGCTTCTTTGGGCTCGTGAACGGGCTGCTCGACCGCAACGCCGGGAAGCACTTTGCCAAGTACGGGTGCTGGTGGAACCGCGATATCGAGGCGCTCGTCGAGGAGGCGGCCCGGACGACGCCCGGCCTTGCGATTGTCAAGGTGGAGAGACCAAAGGTGCTGCAGATGGGCACGCTGGTGTGGGTGGAACTCAAGGTGGAGGAAGCGTCGGCAAGGGAGAGCAAGTGATAAGCCGGATATTGAATATTGAAGGTCAAGTTGGACATGTATTATATACTTTGCATCCATAGGTCCACGTGCGAGCACAATCTTGGCAGGTGGGTCTTGTAATCATACAATATATAGATGTGCCTTTTAATTACAAGAGTCGTCACGAATCAATCGACAATAGGATGCTAGGAGCAGTGAGTGGTATATTCTTTCCATGTAAAACGCTGAACCTAAATGCACTAAATCCCATACGCCATCCTGTAAAAGAGCAAAAGATATCAAAAAAACATTTTCCGTAACCAGTCCCTTTTTGTCGTAATCCAGTCTGAGCCAATTGCAGGGTCGTTGCCCAGTGGCAACATTATATACATGTATATCGTAGACATCCTCCGAACAGTGTCCTCGCAACAGCGCGGACATGTGAGTATCGAACAAATTTGTACAGTGCGAAGAAAACAGGGGAACTCGCCCCGGAACGATGGTTCAAGCGCAGCCCATACGCATCGCCCCATCCTAGACTCTATAGCAGTCCTGGGCTCAGGAGCCAAGGTGCTTAGTAGGCGTCGAGGAGACCATCGAGCTCATCAATCTCGATGTTCTCAGCGCCCCGATCGTCTCCAAACAGTCGCAGCCAGTTATCGGCATCGTCTTCTTTGCGGATTATGGGGCCAACGCTGGGCTTAATAGCGGGACTGGCAAGGAAAGCAGTAAACGAGGCGGTGCGAGTGTCGCTAAACCACATGTCGTCGCGGAAGCCATACTCGGCCAGGATGGCGCGCTCGGCGGGATCAACGACGACAGGTGTGGCTTCGGAGAGTTTGCGCTTGAGGACAACGTCGGCAGTCTGTGTGAACTCGCGCTCATCCTTCTCCAGAGGTGGCGAGTCGTGACGAAAGTCGCGAGTGACTCTAACGCGACGAGAGGAAAAGGAACCAGCGGGAGTAATAGGAAGAAACATGTCATCGAAGCCATCCTCGACTTCGTGAGGGGAAAGATTGACCTCGGGGGAGGGACTGAGCTCGTGGCGGCGACCCTCGACATCAGAGCCAGAGTCGTCGGTAAGAGAAACGGAGGGGGTGACGATGGCGGCCGGGAGAGTAGGCTGCACGATGCTGGGGTCAGGAAGCTCCAGGCGAGGCTGTGTAGTGAGGAAGAAGTAGGTGCGACGGGGATGGACAGTCTCGAGCTCCTTGGCTAGAGGGCAGGGAGTGGCGGAAGACCAGACGGGACGCTTGAGGTATGAAGCGAGGCGAGAGGAGATGATGGCGCAAGGGTTGGCGGATCTGATCGTGTTGGGTTAGCGACTAGAAGGGGTAAGGAAGAGTCAAGAAGGCTTACTGCTGAACCGAAGTGAGCGTCTGGCCGAGGACGATGGCGAGTTCTTTGACAAGATGGGGGCGGTTGCCAGTAGCCTGTAGCTGAACAATGACACCCTCGACAATGTCGTCGTTGACGGTAGACAGGTCAACCTTGGAGGCAGAGTCGGCGTCGGTCATCTCGATGCTGTCGGCGACGGTAGGGGAGGGAGGGGGCGTTTGATTCATGGCATCGACGGGGGCAGGACCGGTGTGCGCACGCTTAAGACGCTTGCTGGGATGGGATTCGGCAGACTCGGGGGCTGGCGCAATGGGAGAAGTCGAAAGACGGGAAGCAGACTTGGAAGCGGAAGCGGCAGCGGCAGCGGCAGCGCGAGCGGCGTGCGTCATGGGAATGTGAATGCCCAGGCTGGGCAGCGACAGCGACTTGCGCCGTGTGTTGTAAGGCATGGCGGCGTTTGTGAAGCAGGAGAGGTTGTTTGCTGAGGCGCAAGCAGTGTTGCAGCAGAGGAGGCAAAGACAGGGAGAAGAGGGGTTTGGTGAAAGTTTGTTATTGTATCGATATCAACCGTCGTCGCTTATTTAGGAGAAGGGGGCTTGCGGCACGGAGCGACGCCTGGCACGAGGAGGAGAGGCGACGGATGCGGAAGCGTAGGCGGCTTGGAGTGGATAGCTGTCGCCAGGGCGAGCGACGGAAACAAGATTGGTGTATTGTGAGCAGGAAGCTGCTTAACTGACTGGACGAGAGGAATAGATTAATGTAAAGTGAAGATGTAAAAACAAACGAGTAACCCCAGGCAAGCCTATGAACAAGGGAAGCGGTGATGTGAAATGTTTCGGACAGTGTCGGGGGGTGGCCTGGCGAGAGCAAGGGAAGGGGGGGGCGGGATTCAACTTTTTGGTGGGCTGGTCTGGAGTGCGGCGTCTTTTTTTTTTTTATTCTTTTCTTTGG
>JAPFSE010000262.1:0-25257 GCA_030777785.1 Beauveria caledonica | reverse complement strand
CGGTGAAGCCGATCTTGTCGACGGCGCCGTCGGTGCCGATGGCGTGGCCCTCGATGACGGCGTAGACGCGGTCGCCGGCGGCGCGGGCGGCGGCCAGCGGCTTGAGCACCACGGCGGCGACGCCGTCGGCCGGCACGGAGCCGTCGGACCGCGCGTCCATGGGCCGGCACTGGCCGCTGACGGAAAAGATCTTGCCGGAGGAGGTGGCGTAGCCGCCGAGCTGCGGGTAGGCGAGGGAGACGCCGCCGACGAGGGCGGCTTCGCAGTCGCGGGCCCGCAGCGCGTTGATGGCCTGGTGCAGCGCGACGAGCGACGATGCGCAGGCGGCGCTGATGTCCATGCTCGGGCCCGTCAGGTTGAGCTTGTAGGCGGTCAGCGTGGAGGCGTTGGGGTCTAGGACGACCTTGTACCGCCGCTCGAACGTGTCGCCGGGCAGCGCGCCGGGGCCGGACTCGAGATAGGTGTTGGGCGCGATGCCGACAAAGGTGCCAATGTTGGAACCGTGGGTAGTGCGGGCCTGGATGGAGGCGTCCTTGAGGGCTTGCTCGGCAATCATCAAGAACATGCGTTTCTAGAGTGGTTTTGTTAGCGGCACATCTTGAAGATGGAATCAATACTGGGGCGGCTTTCGACTTACCTGCGGATCTAGAGTTCTCGCCTCTTCGTCTGACATATTCCAGTCATTTGGACGGAAGTCGTCGAGACCATTGATACTGCCGTACCGCGGAACAAACACCTCACCCTCGGCGAGGTCTGCATTCTGCGCACCGGCGCCATCGCTCGTGGTGATGCCGTCGCGCTGCTCCATCAGTAGATTCCACATCTCGTCCACGGAGTCGGCGCCGGGGAAGCGGCCCGCCATGCCAACGATAGCGTACAGCGGCGCAGCCGCCGCAGTGGAAGTGTCGGCCGTCGAGCTGCTGGAGGAATGCGCGTTGGGCGTGGATAGCTCCTGCGCCGAGACATCGGACGCGGTGCTGCTGGCGACGAAGCCGGCCGTGTCCTGGACGAGCTCGGACAGACGCTGCGCCTGTCTGCGGATCGTGGGGTTGTAAAAGACGTCAAGCAGCGAGATCTTGGCCTCGGGGTAAAGTGACACCAGCTGCTTGTGCAGGGCGGACAGGAGAATGCTGTGTCCGCCCGCGTTGTAAAAGGTCACGTCGGGGCCGGGTGCTTCGCGGCATCCGAGCACCTTTTGCCAGAGGGATGTGATGGAGGCCTCGAGACGACCCAGAAGAAGAGTATTATCCAGGGCTTGCGGGTCCTTCTTCTTGGGAACGGTCTTGATGACTGCGGGCTTGCTGGCTTCCTTGACAGCCGGGCTGGCTTCCTGGCTGTGGAATTGACGCAGCACTTCTTTGTGGTCCACCTTGCCGTTTGCATTGAGCGGCAAGCTGTTGACGGCGGTAATCTCGCTGGGAACCGAGTATGATGGCAGATCGAGAGAGATTCGCTGGCGAATCGCGTCTTCCTCCAGTGTATCAGGGCAGGCAAACGCGACGAGCTTCTCGTCGACGACCTGCACCGACATCATCATGACCTCGGAGCAGTGGTCGAGAATGCTCTTCTCGATCGCGGCAAGGTCCATGCGGAACCCGCGGAGCTTGATCTCGCGGTTATTCATGCGGCCGAGAATGTGCAGCTTTCCGTCGGCCCCGATGAAGCCCCGGTCGCCGGACCGGTACATCCGGGTCGTGCGGCCGCCATGCTCAATGGTGCGGAACTTTTCGGCCGTCAACTCGGGCTGGCCTCGGTATCCCCCGGTAACCTGGGAGCCGGCAATACAGATCTCACCAGCCTCGTCGGGGCCGAGAACCTGCTCCGAGTCCTCTGGACAAATGAGGAGCGTTACATTGGGGTTGGCGTAGCCAATGTTGGACGGGTTGGGCAGCTTATCCGCCTCCGGGACAACAAGCTCAGTGGCGCAGATGACGGTAGTCTCCGTGGGACCGTAAGCGTGAATGAGTCGCAGCTTCTTGCTCCATTTGTCGAGCAGGCCGGCCGAGGACGCCTCTCCGCCGACGGACAGCATGCGCAGCGATGGTAGCCGCCTGTTGTCGGGGATCGTGGACAGCACAGAAGGGGTGGTGTGGAAGAAGTTGACTCTGTTGAGGTCAATCATGTCCGCGAGGTATTCTCCGACGAGAAGCGAAGGGTGATGGACAAAGCACAGCGTGGCGCCGTAGGACAGCGTCACCGCCCACTCCAAGATGGAGGCGTCAAAGGCAAAGGGCGCAAACTGGAGGACGCGCGAGCCCCGGCCGACCTTGACCACGTTCCGGGTGGCGCTGACGTAGCTGCTCAGGTTTTGGTTCTCAACCATGATTGCCTTGGGCAGGCCCGTCGATCCAGACGTGAAGACGAGGTACGCAAGGTCTGTCGGCTGCGCATCCGGCACACTCTTTGGCCGCTCCCCAGCTGGAACGCAAGAATCGGCCCACATGCTGACCGTCTTGGGAGGAGATGCGCATTCGGTAAAGTAGGCATCGTCAAAGGCGTCTGAGACGAAAATCTTTGCCTCGGCCACACGCAAAATGGCTTGCTTTCGGGCTAGAGGCAGGTTCCTATCGAGAACCACAAAGCACGCGCCGGCCTTGTGAGTAGCGAGGATCCAGGCCACCATGTCGAAACAGGGACCGAGTTGAAGAACAACGACATCGTTGCGGCCGACACCGAGGCTCTGCAGATGAATGGCCTTGCGATCCGACGACTCGTCCAGCTCGGCATATGTCATGGCGGTGCTGTCCTCGCCGCGGCAGAGGGCAATCTCGTCGGGCTGGGCCACGGCCCGGTTGTGAATCCAGTCGCAGACTCGATCTGTAATCACGGCCCCCTCGTCGTCCATGTCGGGCCCATCCGCAAGCGTGGCAATCTGGCGCTTGCCAAGGTACGAGAGCGACGCGAGCGGAAAGTCGGCCCTCTGCTGCGAGAGCTGGACCGTGCTCATAAAGTCCGCCTTGATCTCCTCAAGCGCCGCGTCGTCAAAGACGGTCGGGTCGCTGATGACGCCGAGGGCCACGCCATCGGCATGCTCCAGGAAGCAAAAGAACAGGTCCCAGACCCCGTTGACGGGGTACAAGGTGCAGCGGTCGTCGGCGAGCTTGGGGCTCAGCGTCACGGCGACCTTGCTGGCGGCCGAGTCGTCGCCGCCGCTTGCCGCGAGTGACGCCTCGACCAAGGAGAGAAACGGATACATTTCATTCTTCTTGGCCTGCGAAATGTTCTTGCCGACGAGCTTGACCAGGTCGCCAAAGGTGCTGCCATCGCGCTGCAGGAGCTCCGACACGGGCTGCCGGACGGGCATCGTGTTGGCCATGTGCGATACGCAGCCGCCGAACCGCGGCTGCCGGGCGCCGAATGCCACTTGCAGCGTGCTGTCATGGTGCGGCGCCGGCTTGGCGTGGCCGGCCATGACGAGGCCGATCGCCGACGTTGCCACGCGGAACCACGATGTGCTGTAGAGCGTGGACCATGCTGCCAGCGTGTCGTTGGGGAAAAAGGCCCAGGTGGTCATCCTGCGGTAGTCTTGGTCGGCCGTGGCGGGAGTGCTCGGCGCGGCGTGCTTCCAACTGTACGGCGTGGTGTGGGCAATCTGCGACAGCCAGAATGCCTTGGCGGTGTCGGCCTCTGGCGAGCGGAGGTATGCGTCTTGACGCTGCACAAACTCACCATAGGAAGGTGCTGTGGTGCTTGGCTGGCTGGCGTCGTTGTCGCTTTCGACTAGTTGTAGGAGCTCGCGGGAGAGATGGCTCATACTCGAGCCGTCGACGGCAATGTGATGGCCCATGGCGTAGACGGTACAAGCAGCCTCCAGACGGCCGTTTACTACAGAGTAGTTTTGGTGCACAATCCATTTTACGGGAAACTCGGTCGACAAGTCGAAGCCGCGGCGGAGGGCTTGCTGGAGTCTTGTGTCATCGGCCGCAATCTCAATGTTTTGGAAACAGCTATTCGCGTCGTGGACGGCCATGTAAGACTGCGATGTTTGCTGCGCCGTTTCGTCAATGTGAAAGGTTGTGCGGAGCATGTCGTATTTGCTGCCGAGCTTGTGTATGTCTATGTCATACAGGTCAGATTGTAGTCCAAGCTACGGAGGTGCTGGGCTTGGGTGGCGGAGAGGGGCCTTACTATTCATGACACTCTCCAGTGAGAGCTTGGAACTGGTAAGATCAACCTTGAGTGTGAGATTGTAGTGAGTGGTCCAAGGTTGCCGCAGGTAGTCAACCCAGAGGACTTCCTGGACCTTGGATAAGGGAATGATGGCTGAGAGGGGTCCCTTGGGAGGAGACAGTCGCAGCTGCTCCTGGGAGGAAGCAACTGGCCCTGTAAGAAAGGGCATAGATGTAGTAGACATGATGGTGGCAGTACTTTCTTCAGCGAATAGTAAGAAGAGAGATATCTGCCTGAGGTGAGTAGGCCTACTACGAATGATTGACTGGGCGGGTGATATATATACGCCGACTCTGTCTATACATGGTTGGAAAACTCGACGAACAGCATGCATGTTCTATTGAGTTGAGCATTATCCAACACATGAGCCAAGAAGACAACATTCGAGCTGACTCCATCTCCAAGATCCGCAGACAGCCCGACGGTATTTTCTGTTACTGCCGGGGTGTAATACGATGCGCTACAGTATGACTTGATATGACCCAATGCTGTCAGTGACAGGTCAGCCACATTGGGTCGCATTAGACAGAAAAACTATATAAATAACCTTAAAAACCGAGTTGATGATACGTTACATAATCAGCTACCCTATTAAACGAGTGCCGGGTCGGCAATACCGGCCCCATCGGCTCGCTGGCAAACCGCGATTGTAGAACAGGCAAT
Source organism: Beauveria caledonica (assembly GCA_030777785.1). Taxonomy (NCBI): domain Eukaryota; kingdom Fungi; phylum Ascomycota; class Sordariomycetes; order Hypocreales; family Cordycipitaceae; genus Beauveria; species Beauveria caledonica. The sequence continues at coordinate 20,424 of JAPFSE010000262.1, read as the reverse complement.
CGGCCAAAGACTTCGAAAGCCGGAGATTTCGGGAATCAGCTATGACTCTTGGGGAAGATGGCATGTTGCCAAGAACAAAACGTCAGTCTGTGGGGATGATTCATCCTTGAAAAATTCTCATAAAGCTCTCTTGTATGCCGGAGTACTGCTGAAAGCAGCTCAACAGACGATTTGCCACTGCCATGATATCTGTGGTCTTGTATCAGCTGCGACACACGGGCAAGATGACATGTTGCCAAGAACGACGTCTGCCGGTGGATATAACTTGTTGGAAAAATTCTCGTAAAGCTCTCTTATCTATGCCGGCGTACTGCTAGACGCAGTACAACAGACAAGTTGCCACTGCCACGATATCTACGGGTTTGCATCAGCTACTGAAGCGGGAGCCGCGGTTGTGAATGTGAAATTTGATGAGGAAAAAAAAAAAAAGGTATTACCGGCACTCGATCCGAGAGACCTGTGAACTTGGCGTGCAAGCAATAGGACGACTGGATCAATCTGGTCTGTAGCCCGATGAATGGCAAGCTAGACGGGCCGACTGACCGGAGCACAAGACGCCATTGAAACATGAATGCTGAGGTCTCATCCATCCACAATCCCCAGCGTCAATTACTTGTTTGAGAAATCGCCAACGGACGTGGGATCGGGGCAGGCGAGCTGGTGGCGGCGGTTTGCGCGCCCGTCTATTTCGGGCCGGGTCTCGGACAGGGCGGCATAATTACCCCGTCGCAAACAGAAACTTGGTGCAAAATACATAATTGCCAAGCACGTCTTGTATTTTATCTGGCAACGGCTCCGCAGAGGTGCATTACGCAGCGACCAGACCGAGAAAACTGATGAGCAACAGGGGGACACAGTCGTCAAGGAACTCGCCAGACGCTACCGCTGCAAAAGAATGTTTGAGTCAGTAACATGCGTTTATCTGGAGAGATGAACGCCACAGAGATCTCGTGGCTGCTGATGCTGACGATAACTGTACTACAGATCGAGGGCCAAACCCCCCCCCCTGCCATGGCAACTGCCAGTATTAGATACCCTGCCAAGCTCTCATCCTCTTTTCTAGCGGCCTTCTAGTTGGGTGCCGTTCTTCCGTGACACGCAATGCTGCGATAAAAACCGGCTCTCGGGGCCGACGGTGGCGTTTCTGGGCAATGGGCATATTAATGAATACCGAGTACCGGGGTTTACGGTCCGCAGCGACTAGGGTAAGATGCTCAGCCATGTTGGGTCCCATAAGTTGTTGTCAATAACCGCTTGTGTGGACTCGTCATCAAGGAAAGTATTTATCTAGAAACCCTACCGATAAGTTACTCCATACGGCGACTGTACTTTGCCGCCGAGGGAAGTGGGTTTCCGCGGAGGCCCGGGGTTTATTAGGGCAGCTGATGTGGTTCAAGGCTCACGGCACTCTCTCAGCTTCCTAATACAACGTAGCTGAGTTGATTTGAGCTAATCTATTTTCATTACGGCCCATTCCTTATGAGTAATTACATAATACGTGATTGCCATCCGGCAATTAGCAGCCGGGCTGGGATGGGATGCGCCCGCTTTTGTGGACTTTGGGGCTCTCATCTTTTGGCCCCCAAGCAACCCACGATCAGTCATGGTGTTTCTCATTTACGAGGTCTACCTATTCGGAGATTCTCGAGTAATTACCCAAGTAGTAGATGGAGTGGGAAAACGGAATAGATGGCGTCCATGTCCGTGGCGCGGCTGGCCAACCAGCCGTCAGCCTGGGCTAGAGCCCCTGAGAGCCGAGATGGCGCCCGGCAGATCCTAATCAATCACTTGTTTCGGGACTCCAGGCCCCGCTTCTTGGCCTGATCTTGACTTGACAGAAAAAGACGACTAATAAGTTCGCCCGGCCGGGTGGCCGATTTTGACAGGTTGACAGCCTGACAGGCGACAGGTCATCGACGCTAGCCTTGCATTGTGGACTCGAGACAGGGAACATACACGAGCATAGCCGCACACATGTGCCTGGGGATACGAGCCAACAGAGCATGTCCAGCACAGCTCGTCAGTGCCGAGTTTGTTGAAGCCTTTTTCCGTTTCACCAGAGCAGAGACCGTGGCCAGAGGATCTTGCCATGATATGACGGACGCAAGAGAGACGACAAATTCAAAATATCCGCTTCCTGTCCAAAGTCCGGTCATCATCTCGGTAGGCACGCCCGAAAAGCGCCCCCTTGTATTGGCAGGGGGGAATACCCACACGAGTCATTTTTTTTCCATTGAATAAGGAGACTGGAGCATACCAGAGAAGGCTCATAAAATTCGACTTGTTTATTATACGTGTTCCACATTGGAAGCACCGCTGGACGGACGTTGCACTCAGCTCGCCTGGTACGGAGAATAGATGTAGACATGAAACGGTCAAGAAACGTTACAAGGCAGTTAGTTGGATAGTACAGAAGAAACCAAGCCGCACTCCAGATGAAAGCGAGTGGATACATGTAAATCTAGAATAGACCAAGAAACACACGGAGACGATTCCAAGTAGACATTGTTTCCACCCCTTTCCTTCTACAAACATACGACGCGCCTGTGTCAGCCGTCAACGTTTTTCCTAATTTACCCACCTCTTCTCTGGCCATTCTTTGAAAGAGGAAAAAACAGTGGCGACTCATGGAACAACAGCCCGAGCACAAGGCGGCCAACGCCGCCCCGACGAGCTCTTCCTCTAGCTCCGGGGGTGCGGCCGTAGAAGACGGCTCTCCCCAGCTCACCGACCAGGAAAAGACAATACCAAAGCATGTCGTGTCTGATCCAAACAGCTTCGGACCACCACCAGATGGCGGCGCCGTGGCCTGGCTGGCCGTCCTCGGCGGCTTCTGCACGGTATTTGCCAGTTTCGGATGGATCAACTGTGAGTACGCAATGGACAGCTTTTTCATTGCTGAGTACAAGTGATTTGACAATGACGGCACAGGCATTGGCATCTTTCAAGACTACTACAAATCCAATCTGTTACAGGCGTATTCGCCAAGTACAGTGGCTTGGATTCCGTCCACCGAGTCCTTTATGCTGTTCTTCGGGGTACGTGCTGTGACCAAGGCCAAATACCAGACACAATGTCATGTTGACTCGAGATGGACAGGGCCCTCTCGTGGGCAAAATGACCGACGAACTCGGCCCTCGAATCCCAATCTTGATTGGCTCCTTTTTGCACATCTTTGGCCTCATGATGACGTCCATCTCGACACAGTACTATCAGATATTCCTCGCTCAGAGCATCTGCAGCGCTTTGGGATGCTCGTTTCTCTTTTACGCGCGTAAGAAGATTCCTTTCTTGCCGTCTTTTACAGTTCCTTCTGACAAGCCCTTCGCAGCTATTGCCGCCATCGGCACCTGGTTCAGCCAGCACCGAGCGCTGGCGTTTGGCATAATCACGGCGGGATCCAGCATCGGCGGTGTTGTGTTGCCAATCATGGTCAACCACTTGGTCGACCAGGTTGGCTTTGGCTGGGCCATGCGGTGCACCGCCTTTCTCATGCTAGGGATACTCGTCGTGGGCAATCTAACCATTAAATCTCGACTACCGCCACTCGGGCGAAAATTCGACATCAACGACTTTCTATCACCCTTTTCCGAGAGACCCTTTCTACTCCTCAGTATTGGTGGCTTCATCATCTACCTAGGCGGATTCCTCCCGTTCAACTTCATCATCACACAGGCAAAGGCAGAGGGCATGTCGGCGCACCTAGCCATGTACATGGTCTCGATTATCAATGCAGCATCGTATGTATAAACTCTTTTTCGATGAGACGGGTTGTGGGCGCTAAAAAACCATGGACAGAACTTTTGGCCGTATTCTCCCGGCGCACTTTGGCGACAAGTACGGCGTCTTCAACGTCATGATTATTTTCGCCTCCCTCAGTGCTGTCTTTACACTGGCAGTATGGCTTCCTGCGCGGTCCAATGCGGCCCTAATTGCCTTTGCCGTGCTGTATGGCTTTACTTCTGGCTGCACGCTGTCCATCATTCCCGCCATGGTGGCCTCGATCTCCCCCGACATTTCCAAAATGGGGTCTCGAAACGGCTCTCTCTATGCCTGTGCGGCTGTTGGTGTCTTGTTTGGTAACCCGATTGCAGGAGCCATTGTGAATCGACAAAACGGCCAGTATACGGGATTGATTCTCTTTTGCGGAATCACCCTGCTTGTAGGGACTGTGTTTGTTGTCCTCGCTAGACATGCCCTTGTTGGGTTCAAAGTTGTCGCCAAAGTATAACAGGACATGCCCTTGTTGGGTTCAAAGTTGTTGCCAAACTATAACAGGCTCAGTAAGACTTTTGACCGCCGTCTCAAACGATTTCCCTGGCTTGCATTGCTAGTAATCGTGAGGGGCTCTCTGGCGCCGCTCTTGCGGTGATGGATATTATATAGTAAGTGAGATTAGACGAGCCGGGCAGTGAGTGTTGAAAGTGTCACCTCTATATACTAGCGTTGTAATATACTAGCGTTGTAATATACTAGCGTTGTAATATACTAGCGTTGTAATATACTAGCGTTGTAATATACTAGCGTTGTAATTCTAGAAAAAATGTCAAAATTTATTCTCTTCCCTTTTCGTTGGCCGGTCTTGATGCAATATATTTCTCGATTCTGCTCCAAGATGTGTTGATTGCACATTGAGACCAGTGCCTAGGAAATGGACGCGGACCACATCAGCTGCAGCCACGGCCAGCCAGGCAAGCCAACCAAGTAATCCACGGCCTTATAAACGACTGCGATGATGCAGGTAAAAGCATAGATGATGACATGCGTGGGCGGCATTTTCTAATTAGAATTCACCGGATCTGTGAAGCCCAGAGGCTCGATACCACCCCGCCTCTGCTACAAGGCAACTTCAGCAATGCGAATGGTCTTCATCTCCGTGGCGCAACGCCACATCGAAGCCGATCTACAATGTGTTGACCTAGACAAGTTAGAAGCAGGAAATGAATCACTTGTCTTATAGGGCTGTGGCAGGCTTTCCCATCTACACCACAATAACTGTGCGCCGCACAATGGTTCAAGAGGGTTGGAAACTTGAACACGTCAGCGGCGTCGGGATAATACACATGCAGTGTTCAATAATACGACGGGGAAATTGAGCTTGGCGCTTACTTGCGACGCATCCTCATCCATTGCCCGTCGCGTCGCACCCTCGGTGAGTGATAGAGTGGCAACAACTGGAGAATGACAAAGAAACCGACAGTACATTAGTCACGTCCGCTACCCTCGACGACAGCTAGAACTAGATGAAGCAAAAAGCCCGGTGAGAAGAGGGCCCAGAACGGAAGCGGGTACGTTATTCCTTGGTCGTCATTTTGCAAATGTCACATATGAGGGACAATAGTCCAACGCTAAAGAACAGGCGTCTCTGTTTTTAACACACCGCCAACCCATCCCCACAGAAGGAACGGGACGTCGCCCTTCGGCCTGTCGGCTCATGTCGGCGCCCTGTTTTCTGCTGGTTATTACGGGTCGCACACGCTGGACAGCTTTAAGTACGGCAGCCACAGCTAGGCAGGTAACACTGCATGTAATCATGATGCAAAGACGAGAAAGCGTTGTGAAATCCCCCGCGTAGGCGGATAATCCCCTTCCCCGCACGGAATGACCAAGTTCAATATAGACGAGTGGCGGCATCCCGCGTGTTGGATATGCTGCCATGACGATTTGTAAAAAAGAAAAAAAGCAACTTTGCACAGCCGAATCATGACCAAACCGCGCCCCTCGGACGTCTTCTTCTTCAGCTGCCCCCGTACGCTGTCCAACCTCCTCGTCAAGCTGCTCTCGCAGCAGCAGGGCTGGGAACGCTCCGGCTACTACCTGCACGCGGCCTACATCTACGCCCTCGCGAATTTCAGCTACGCGGTCGACGCCGAGGCGCCGCCGGAGAAGCGGCAGGAATACGTGCGGCAGCTCCGCGCGGGATTTGCCAAGATGGAGGCGGCGCGGGAGACGGCTCACAGAAATGTACGTGATACTGCCTAGCTCGTCGTCTTGCAACAAGAAAAGAGAACTGGAGAGTATTCTAATGCCGCTAATTCAATCTAGGGCAACGCCTTGTTCCTCAAAAGCCACTGCGGGCAAATCTGGGAACCCTCTTCCCTGTATGAAGCCACCAAGAACGGCCAATTCGCCGCCGAATTCACCCTCTCCTCCGCCTCCTCCGCTCCGCCACGCACCAACCCCACGATGCTGCCCGACGCCTACCTCCTCTCCTTTGTGCCCCTCTTCCTCGTCCGCCACCCGGCCCTCATCGTCGACTCGTGGTTCCGCACCGAGACGCGCGCCGGCTACCCGCCCGACCCTTGCCTCACGACGCGCGAACGCCTCCGCGGCGTCGGTCTCGCGCGCGCTCTCCACGACTGGTACGCCGCGAGGCTCACGGCTGCGTCGGACGAGGACGCGCGGCCGGGATGCAAAGGGGTGCCCGTTGTCGTGGACGCCGACGACGTGCTCGAGGGGGACACGGTGCGTCGGCTCGCGGCCGTGCTTGGCATGGACCCCGCGCAGGTGCTGCAACGGTGGGAGACGCAGTCGACGGAGGGCATGGGGGCCTGGGATAAGAGCTACATACAGGGCTTATACGAGTCGACGGGCATTGACACGTCCAAGAGCGCGAAGCGGCTCGACACGGAGGCCTTGTATAGGAGTTGGCGCGAGACGTATGGGCAGGAGTTGGGTGGGTACATGGCCAAGGTGACGGAGAGCTATATGCCGGATTACGAGTACATGAAGAGTAAGAAAATGTAAAGAGCGCGGGGGGTGGTGTTTTTTGTAGAAACTGTAGATACTAAATGAGACATGCATAGCGATCTGGTAAGAGGCAGAAGAGGATTACATGCTACAGTGCGTAACACGTTGTGAATGTGTGATTCGGGCAGAATATATAGTCTTTGAGTAATAATAATGTCTGGCATTCCATCAAGCATCACCACCTGCTGCTCGGCGCTGTCTTTTCTGTTTTTTCATAAACACGATACAACCGCCATATTCGAGGTATATATAATTACAACAGTCAATGAGCCAGGTAAAGCGGCAAACACACGTCCGTTTACATGCTCCGTAGCACAATCAATACTTACCATAGCAGCTCCAGGTTCCACCAGATGTATCTCAACTGTCTCACGGCCATCCCCTTCATCAATGAAGCACGATTGTAAAAACTGTATTTTCAAACTGAGACTGTCCTTTTTCAACGACTTGATCTCCTGCGTCAGCAGAACAAACCACTGCTATGCGTGCTGGGCTTGAGGATGCTCGCTCTCGCTAATTTGGCTGCCCACCTCGGACCAGCTGGCCGGAGTCAACATGCCGTCCGTTTCGCTAATGACATCGTACGGGTGGCCGCCTTCTCCCGCATGCGACGAGCGCGACTCGTTGGCCAGGTCCTCGCCGGAGCCCACCAGGGACACGGAGTCGGTCGGCGTCAGCTCGCCCTCGCTCACGACTTCGGCCTCGGAGACGGGCGCGACGGGGGTAACGGGCAGCGGCGAGTAGAAGCCCGAGTTGCGTGCCCAGGCCTGGATCGAGGCGTACGCCTCCTCGGGAATTTCGCCCGCGGGGAGGGCCTGCTGGTGCAGCTCTCTCTGCACGGCCGCGGGATGCGGCAGGGTCTCGGTACCGAAATCAATGAGCGACGGCAACTCAGCCTCCATGGTGGCCGTCGTGGTTGTTTGCTGGTCCTCTTCGCGCGTGGTGGCGCTGTAAATGTCGCTCTGGCTCTCGTGCACCAGCCTGCCGGTGCCGAGACCCATGTTGCCGAGTTCTGCTGGATCAATGTGGTGTTCGTCGCTAAACGGGTTCGAGTATACGGCGGCGGCGGAAAAGCCGCGGGCACCTTGACCACGATGTCGCAGCTGGCTAGCACCCGCCCTGGTATCTGTACCGCTGACGACGTAGGCGCTGGATTCTTCGCTGTGTACTGGCTTTAGGAAATCATCAAATGAGGTGCCCCTGGCAGCGTCTGGGCCGTCTTGGATGGCAAGCGGGGTGGCAACATCGTCCTGCTTTTCTGCGTGCTTGTTGAGTTCATCCTCGACCTGCTTCTGCAGCCGAAGCGAGTTCCAGTACATCAGCTCCTCGCGCTGGCTCCGGCGGGTGGCTTCATCCGCGTCGACGCCGGGCTCGGCGCCCGGGCCGCGTCTCGACTCGAGAAAGCCCTCGGCGTCCTCTGGTCTGTTATACATGGGCTCGCGGTGCGGCGGGTTGATGCCGTCACCGAGGGACTGCAGCGCCATGGCGATGCGGCGACGGACGTCATCGGTGTAGCGGCGGACCTCGGGCGACTCGTAGATGGCGATGGCGGTCGCGATGACGGCGGATACGGCTACGACGGCGCCCGAAGCGAGCATGACATGGTTGACGGCAGGCATGGCGAGGGACGAGGCCGACGATGGTCGATGGCCGGCGTTTGCCTTGTCGATTGAATGGTGGGGTTTTGGTGTGACGAGCAGGCGGCGGGGCACGGAAGGGTCCTGTCTCTCTTTGTAGGAATGAGACTGCACGAGGATGGAAGAAGTGTATCCTTGAAAGGATTTGTGTCGAGTTGAGATGAAAAGGAATTCGAGGAGAAGCCTGCGCCGGCTTCTCATGGCAAAGTTGCAGAAAGTAGAATGGTTGAGGATGGTCACTGGTCAGCGAGGCGTGATTGCGTATGCCCTGTCGCCACCTCTCTTAAAGTTTACAGGGCAGACACAGCCCGCCCGCCCCCCTCGTTGCCTTATAGCTTCAGTAGCGTCGCCATAACCAAGATGGAATTTTTTTAAGTTTAGATGCCATTTCTTTAAATGACGAGATTTTATTTTCTAAAAACATGAAGAAATGTAACAATTGCAAAGTGCCGTATTACCGTGCGTGTACATCAGCATGACACGTGCCACGTGCTGCGGCACTCGATACCATTACTGACATGAGAGACATGATAAATACAATTTTATCCAATGGCAATTCAAGCCCCCAGCCAAACCGCAAATCAGCCCGCCGCCGTCTTGTCATTTCTCATGCGACGATGCTGCTTGTCATCCCAACATGGCATACATCTCCATCCTCCACCCCCGCGTTTCCCCCGCCCCCAACTCGCTGCCGCTGCTCACGCCGACAAAACCCCGATGCTGCGGACGCGAGACGAAAACTACCCAACTACCTATCAACTACCTATCCGTAGTTGCTCGTCTATTCCAGGACATTTCCGCACTTGAAATGTCTTTACGGTGTGCCCCGGCACAGGCCCAAGACACAGGGCTGGGCCAAGGCACTTACACCATGGTGACCAATCGCCGCGTCCGCTCGCTTTGCTTTTTTCATACACGCTGCTTTGACGACTCGATCCTCAAACAACTACACAATTAACTAGACCAAATATCGACAATGGGAAGCTCTTACACTTTTGGTATTGCGCTGTTTGCAGCAATCGGCACCTTTCTCTTCGTTCGTCGACCTCATCCTCGCACTTCCCCCTCCCCCATTAACCAAATTCAGGGCTTCGATACCGGCATCGCAACGACAAGTAAAGTCGACACCTCTCTTTCCCAACCATGAACCATTCACTCACTATTTCTTCTTCTTCTTCTCCTTCTGGCAGCAATCGCTCATCAGAGCTGGATCGACTACATGAAGCACCCCTCGGCCAGTCTCACCGGCGCAGTAGGCCTCATCAAACTGTCCCATCCAAAGCCCACCGCCAACTAACAATGACAAATGTCAAGGTCGTCGCCGTGTACATTGCCGGCGAGGCCCTTGGCGCACTCACCCAAACCTTTGTCGGCGACCGCATGGGCCGCATCCGCTTCATGCAGCTTCTTTCCGTCCTCGTCACCATTGGCACCGCCATCCAGACCTTTGCCGTCCACATTGCCATGTTTCTTGTCGGCCGCGCCCTTGCCGGATTTGCCGTTGGGTAATGTCTTTTTCTTCTTCTCTTTTTCTTCTTCTCTTTTTCTTCTTCTCTCCTTCTTCTTCTCTTCTTCTTCTTTGAAATTCCCACCTCTAACTCAACCCCCCCTCCCAGCGGCCTAGTGTCCACTGTTCCCATCTACCTCTCCGAAATGGCGCCTCCGCACCACCGCGGCATGATTGGCGGCATCTCCGGCTGCGGCATCGCCCTCGGCACCATGACCTCCAACTGGGCCGGCTACGGCTGCTCCTTTCTGCCCTACGGCCAGGCCCAGTGGCGCGTGCCGCTCGGGCTGCAGATTCCCTGGGGCGTGCTCATGCTGGTCGGGCTGGCCACGTTTATGCCCGAGTCGCCGCGGCAGCTTGTGCGGCGGGGCCGCGAGGGCGACGCCCGGCGCGCATTTTGCAGGACGAGGCGGGCGTGGACGTTGAGCGAGGTGGAACAAGAGTTTGATAATATGAAGATGCAGATTCGCTTCGAGATGGAACGCGAGGTCAAGTCGTACAAGGAGATATTCAGGCTCTATCGACGACGAGCCATGGTGTAAGTGCGCGCCGTGACTGGACTTGGCCGCATGTTTTTTTTCCCACTGATGCTGCATAGATCAATTGCTGTGCAGACCATGACGTCGCTTACTGGCGTAAACGTTGTTCAGTATTACCAGAGTAAGCCCATCTGCGTAGAACCCCCCCCCCCCCTTTCTCTTCTCTTCAGCTTTGTGCTGAAAAAACCGCCTTCGCAAGCCATTCTATACAAGAGCCTCGGCATGAGCCCCTCCGCCATCCTCGCCCTGGCCGGCGTATACGGCACCGTCGCCTTTCTCTCCAACACCCTCACGACCCGGTACCTGGCCGACCAATGGGGCCGTCGCAACATGATACTCGCCGGCCTCTCCGGCGTCATCCTCGTCGAAATCTACACCGCCGTCATGCAGCGCCGCTTTCAAGACTCGAGCAGCGCAGCCGGCAAAGGCTGTATCATTCTCGGCATCTACCTATTCGCCGTCGTCTATTGTATTCTCAAAAGAACTGCCCTGTTTCCACGTTTTGAAGGGGTGCTTGTGTACTGATTTTGATGCAGACGGCATGCTCAACAGCACAACCTGGCTCTACGGTGCCGAGGTCCTCCCCATTGCACTGCGCAGCAAAATCATGGGTATCGCCTCGGCCTCTCACTTTATCGTCAACGTCGCCGGTACGTTTATTCTCCCTTCCTCCTCCCCCTTCCCTTGACTTTTTTGAACTTGGTTAAAAACACCCACGTAGTCACCGAAGCCGGCCCAATCGCATTTGCCAAAATCCGCGAGAATTACTATTATGTGTTTGTGTGCTGCACCATCTTTTTTCTCATTGTTGCCTACTTTTTCTTTCCGTATGTGTCCCCCTTTCTCTAGTCTTTTCAAAAAGAAAAAAACATTTGATTGATTCATCCTGCGATAGAGAAACGCGCCAGCAGACTCTGGAAGAAATCGCGGCTGCCTTTGGTGACGACATCGTTTCTGCCGACCTTGGCAAGCCCGGCAATTTGGCGCCAGGAATCAAAGCTCACCATGTGGAGGAAAACGGCATTTCAACTGACCACCACGAAATCCGACGAGTTGACTGAGCCTGCTGTCACATGTCACTCAATTATTCAACTCTGCCATATTTCATATTTGCATGGCACTAAACATGTGTGCTTGGCAGTAGGCTTCACGAACATGGCCATCCGTAGGTTAGACAGCAGACACAGGTACAGGTACATGTATCATTTCGAGTCATCAATTGACCAACTGTATTCCGCCTCAGGAGCAAACCCCAAGACATGATCGACTATCAATATATAGTACCGGAATCTTGTTTTCCGGCAATAGATGACTAATTAATACTAGCCTCTCTCTCTCTCTCTCTCTCTCTCTCTCTTTTCTTATGATAGATGTCAAAGCGAAAATGGGTGTGGTGTCTCAGCGAATAAAAGGACAAAGGCCAAAACAAAGATTGGGTGCAGAAATCGCGACGAGCCCAGCAACAAACAAAATGAGGAAACCGAATATAAAGAAGAGCTCAAGCTAGATACCTCGCGGAGCACACCAAAAAAACTCCCCACACCAGACCCTCTCCAGTTCCTTCTTTCACGAAACAAAACGACAAAAGTGTCAGAAATTATCGTCTCCCAGTCTCTCTGCATCTCTTCCATGACTTTTCCTTTTGCTTTCTGCTCCTCCTTTATATATATGGCTTGTTTTCAATCAAGCGTCTTCGAAAATGATGTGACTATTCTCAATGACAAACTGCACAGCAATATTCTTGGCGTGCATGTCCAACATTTCCCGCTCGATACTCAGGTCACGCATAATGGTGGGCGCAAATACAACTGCCAAGTTCTTGGGCGACATGAGGTTCTCGGATTCGCGCTGGGCCACGCGCTGCAGGTGGAACATGAGGAACTCGAGACAATCGCGGTGGCTCTGAGGCATCGAGTCGAATGTCTTGCGCAGTTGCGTACAGCGCTCTGCTTCTTCGGAAATGGCTGCAAATAGTTAGCACACCAAGGCTCAAACACAATAAAATGACAACATACCATTCGACTCAAGTACACGGTCATAGACATCAAATGTCAACAGTGGCATTGGCAGCTTGCGGAAATACTGCTTCAGCACACTCGTCACTGCAGTGATATCCAGATCTGGATCGGAAATGTCAAAGTTCTCGCTCTTCTCAAAGCCCTCCTTGATCTGGTTGACCTGAGAGTTGCCGCCAGTCTTGCGGTAAATGCCCTCCTGGTCCATGCCGCGTAGCTCCACCTCTTCGATGCAGCGGCTGACGACGCTAGGTATTTGACGACGCTCATACTCCACACGCTCGCTGAGCTCAGAGCCAAACAAGGTCGAGGGGGGTTCTGCTGCGAGTGGCGTCGAAACTGTGTTGGCGGATACAGACTTGGGCATGTTGGCCTTCTTGCCAAAGAAACCAAAACTCTGTTGCTTATTAGCGGCGTTGGGACCACCAGGGCCAACAGTGGATGCCGAGGTCATGTCCGCCTGTGTTACCGTCATGTTGTAAGGTAGACCAATATTATCAGCAGTCAAGCCGCCCGCTTGTCCACCCATTTGACCTGGACGATCGCGTTCGTTCTGTTGAAAGGCGACAACAGCGCGGTTGACACCCTTGGCCACGTTTTGAGCCATTGTCTTGGAACCCTTCTTCCAGTTAAACTTCTTCACTTGACCCTTGCGCACCTGAACCACCGTAGGGCCAGATTCGACGATGTGTTCCTCATCGGCAGGTACAAGGGTAGCACCCGTGGTCATGCTGGCGGTGTCAAGGTGGGCGTTGGACGTGGCGGCGCCGCGGTGGCTGTAGATGCCCAGTCCATTGGATGGTGACCGCAAGTCGCCTGCTTGTGACTTGAAGCGTTCTTGGATCTGGTGCGTCATCTCGTTGTTCATGTCGGCGAGCTGGGCATTCTTGGAGGAAAGCTGCTCGAATTCCATCAGGGCGCGGTCACGGTCAGCCACAGCCTGGCTTTTTTCCTCGACAACCTTGTCGCGCTGCTCATGCAGTGCGGCAATCTCAGACGCCATAGTTCCCTTGACACGCTCTAGCTTCTTGACAAAATCCTTGATGGCTGAATCTTCGAGCTCGTGGACATCAAGTGGAGCTTTGGTTTCTTTGGCCTTTTCGACGTAGCCGGTGAGAACCTCGAGCTGACGAATCATAATCTCCGCTTGAGTGTCGAGCACGGAAACTGTCTTTCGCTTCTCGACTAGCTTCTTGTCGAGGGTCTGCAAATCTTTTTCGGTGTTGAATTGTCGTTCGAGTTCTGCAACGCGCTGCTCCGAGTTTCGTAGTTGCCGCTTGAGCAAAGCCGAGTCCTCGCCCTTGTTCAAGGAGATTGGACTGCTGATATCGTGGCTGTGATCGTCGGGGTGCTGGGGTCTTGACCAGCGGGGAGAAACAGTCGATCGTGTTGTCTCACTTATGCTTCGAGTGTGGCTCTGCCTCGGGTTGTGACTGGACTCGATGCTCCCTGTACGACCATGTCGAACCGCGTTAGAAACCCGACGCAAGAGCGAGGATGAACCTTCGTCGGTCCCAAGGATTCTAGCCATATCCTCGTCCAACGTGAAATCGGCACCACTGCTCCATCTAGGCAACGTTGGCGAAACTTTGGGAGACTGACCATCATCTTTAGCCCCAGCAGAGGCTCTAGAGCCTGGAGGCGCGGGTGCGGTTCGTGGTTGCATATAGCTTTCACTGAGAGTGGGCTTTTCCGTCGCGTTTGCCGTAGAACCAACTGCAGCGCGTGTTAGTGGGTAGCGTGGGCTGCCGGGGGTAGGCAGGGGCTGACCGGTTCTGTTGGCCGACGGCGGCAGCTCCTTGCGTGCAATGGCCATGCCGGGGCCTGAGCGGGAAGACTTGGAGCTGGGTTCTTGCGCGGGCGCAGTTGCGTCGTCGTCGGCCGACCGGGCATCCTGAGAGGCACGCTGTCGTGACGGGGCGTTTGTTTGCTTGATATCAGTAGACTGAGAGCTGTTTGTTCTGGAGGTCTGCAGACGCTTGCTGCGAGGTGCCTCGGGTGGTCTAGAATCATCAGTCTCGGGCGAAGCCTTTGAAGATTTACTCTTATCCTTGTCGCTCTTGGAGACTTTTCGCGAAGGGGCCATGGCCTGCAAAATATGATCTGTCGACTGTTGACGGCCCTTGTCCTGGAAGGCAATATGAGGAGAGACAGCATTTTCGTTGCGTCTCTCACCAGCAGCCTTGCTGCTCCGAGGCGTGGCATCGTTGTTGGCGTCTGGAGCTGGTGAGACCTTGGCGGAGCCATTGGGGGTGGGATCCAGGGCGACGGAGATGTAGAAGCCATCAGAGGCATCGCTTTGGTTGCTACCATGTCCACTGGGGAGGATGGCCGAATTCCTATTCCTTCTGTATGTGCTAGAGGGCAGTGTCAGGCTATCCTTGTTGGCGGCGTTGCCATTATCAACTGAAGGACGCTCCGGCGACCTGGCCGGGATGGCAGCAACTCTCGAGTTGCCACTCAAGCGAGGGGCGGTCGCCTGAGGTCGCGGAGACGTGGCGGTAACGTTATCAGAGTCAGCATCTGCCTGATCGTTGGGGATCATCTCGGGAGGCAAGGCAGGTAGAGATTTGTCAGTTATGACGCCGTCTTCCTTGTCCCTCGCTTTTGAAGCAGAGGTGGCTTTGGAGCGTTTTCGCCGACGAGCCATGATTGTTTCGTGGCAGCCCATACAAAAGATTCCCTGTGAGGTGCGTGCATAACGCAGGTTTTCGATTTTGCGTTTGCAGTTTCGGCAACGGAAGCAAGTGGAGCAAAAGGCCTGATCTCCGGTCAGAATGGCTAGATCCTCAATCTTGTTGCCGCAGGCATTGCATGTATAGGTGCAATTGTTGCACACGAGGGAGCCGTCGCCGAGGAGGAGGAGGTTGGCGTCGGAGTCGAGGAGGGTGCCGCAGGTGTGGCAGCGGAAGCAGTCAAGGTGCCATCGTTGGCCGGCTGAGGATTGGGTATCAGCACATGGTTTGATGCAGGCGCGAGACAGAGCGCGGCGCAACGAGGTAAGATTGGGCAGAAACATACCTAGTTCAAAAGCTTTGCCTTCCTCGAGAATCTGGTAAAGAGGGGGGAGTTTGTTAGCTTGAGTGGTAGTTTGCAATGTGACGGGTCGTGCAGCGACGACAAAGGACACAAACCTCTCCGCACCCTCTACAGGGAAAGATTTCGTCATTGTCGAGCGAACCGTCGAGGTATTCGTCGACTATGGCAGTCATGGCTGCGAATCAGGACCAGCGGCCAGGCAGCCAAAGTCGATGGATGCCAAGGGCGGGAGATGGCAGCAGAGCTGGGTGGCAGACCACCACGACGGGATCGGTTCGGTCAGGGGCGGGGCGCGCAGGCTGGCCCGACGTGAAGCAAAACGGCTCGACTCTAATTGGATCGGGCACAAAGGGCAGGTAGCATGAGAATGGTCTGCGATGGATGATTGTGCGCCGTGTATATCATCCGTGATGGAATCGACAAACGCAGAAGGGGTCGATGAGGCGGCGCGCGCCAGCGAGAGACTTTCGGTTGCTGGTATTTGCGGCGTATGTGGAAATCAAACGCACGCGCGCGGAACAGAGAAGAAAGGAGGTATCGACAACAAACGACTGATGAGACGTCGTAACCCGAGGTGGAGGGGATGTGCGCGGGTTCGATTTGCACGGTCGCCGACCCAAGGTCTGTGGGTGAGGAAAAGGCGGACGCAGGCGAAGGCGTTGCGTGGGACGGACAGACACCAGGGGTTAGGAGATGAGCTAGAGAAGGGCGCGGTCCAGCTTGTGCGGGAGGCGGCGGCGGAGAGACAATGGGGTCCCAGGTACGGAGGGGGGCTGGTGGGAGGGAAGGAAAGCGGTGGGTTGAACAGAGAAGAGGAGGACGCAGTGTAAGAGTGGTGAGACGAACGAGTTGACGTGCAGAAAAGGATCAGTGTCTGTGTCACGACGTTGGCGTCGTCGTTGAAAGTTGCGATGCGGCGGAATGGCTTTTTCAGTGCAGCTAACGAGGCAGGGGAGCGAGTGGCACGGAGTGCCTCCCTGGGTACTTGTTGAGGTAGGGGTCTGTCGGCGAATTATTCGCGCATCAGTGGTATCTTTAAAGTAGCTTTTGATCTACGACGGCGAGAGGAGGGGTTCTCGGCATGTGGTCTTGCAGCTGCCTTGAATCAAGAAACTGGCACACCAAAGGGCCACATATGATGAATTTCCATCAATGTATCTACGGAAACTCGGTAGATGAACAGAAAAGCTGATGGAACAAAATATAATCAAAGCATTGCCAGGTACTTTGCTCTGTACTTGGCAGTACCCTCTTCTTCTTCTTCAGTGCTGTGCTGTCTATTTACAGGGGCTCGCAACCCCGTGTTAGTGGCGCCGCACCAACGCCGCTGCACTACTGCACTGCTGCACAACTGCACTGCTGCAGCCGCTGCAGACAAATTGCCGGGCTGCAGCGGCAGAAATGGACCGACGCGTTTCACAGTACGGAGTACGGATAGAGGATGCGCTCATTGCATTCATCTGTCTCTGTCCTCGGCTTTTTGCCTTTCTTACATCGGGACATGGCAACGGCATAAAGTTGGCGGTGCATGCACACCCTGTCTTCGTAGGTACGGTGCAAGTACCCTAGCCCAGGCACAACCGAGACAAATCGAGGCACACTACTCTTCAGGGCAGAGCATCCAATTGACGACCCAGACATTATTAACGAATCGCATCCTCCTTGACGCGCCCTGCAAGGCTTCTCGCAGCCAATTGCCCCTGAGACTACAGGTACCGACGTGTTAAGCTCATTGACCCACTGGACCCTGACCCCTGCCGGTACCCTTAAATCCACTGTATTCGTACTCCGTAACTCGCATCCCACTCAAAAGCCCAACAGTCGCGACACACACCCAGCAGATTGACCGGCCACAGTGTCCAGAGCTCGATTACGACAGCATGCCCCTGCCATCAAGATTGATGCACGAATTTCCGCCTGTTTCCGGAATTATGACTTCGCACCTGTAACTAGTTATGCGACCACGTGTTGAATTGGCGGCGGTTGACGCGGCTCCAGATGCACCTGGCTCGTCACCACCGGCCCAACGCGCGCATGTCTCGCCGAGACGCGGCGCTGTCCGCTGCCAATCAACCCAGACAAGAAGAGCCAACGAAACAGGACAGGTTGGCAAAATTGACTACGAGACCGCCATTTGTCGTTGACACGATGTATACTGGTAAAGCGTCATGATACACACGTATATTGATGCGTTGGAATAGACCGGCGCCGTGGGGCTAGCGTCATCCTGCACCGAATAGCCGGTAGACCAGGCCATGACTGAATAAATAAGTACGCAAAACTGCTACTTGTCGTTTTCAAGACGTTGATCGAGTCATGTTTTTCTTTTCTTTTTCTTTGTTTCCCCCCAGTAGCTTTCCATGGTGGCCTCACACCAACAATGGGCCTCATTAAAACGACCAGGCTACTTTCCAGCTCAAGCCAAACTCGTGTGGGCTGTTTCATGTTCTCCTGTTAATAACCCAGCCAATCTTGACTCACCTGGCATATGAAAACCTCCCGTGATGAATATGCAAAGCGCCACCGCCATTTCGAGCCATCATGTTCGTCCGGTCCGAATCACACCTGCATACGTATACACGTCGCTCACCGGTTCCTAGTAATCCATTGTCTCCAAGTTCGCACAGACAAACTAAATAGCTAGGGCCTCGTGGGCCTCTCTCCCCAGTACTCCGTAGGCTGTCTGCAACGGCATCTCCCCCGCCCGTCCCCCGGCAGGGATGAAGCACGCATTGTGTTTCGCAAATCCCACAGTTTGTGCACCCGTCACATCACTTGTTAATAAAGACCATAAAAGTACCGCATCGAATCGTGTATCCCCTGTCATCTGGAAATTATCGTACCAGTTACAACGCAGTGTTACAAGAGATCCCACCACTTGGTACAAAAATTCCGGCACTGCTGTACAGGATCGTATCATGCCCGCCTCGCTTTGACTTGGAGACGAGCCATCTACCTTGGCAATGATCTGACACCGGGATGTTTTGAACGAGATCGGTATCGGCTTTCTTTATTAGAGTCGCAATTTATTCTTGTTATAGCAGATTGGAAATGGGAACGGTCCCCTGAATGCGAATGCGTCCCCCCAAGAGACGACATTGCAGGAAACAAATGGCCGAAACGAGCCTGTTATTACCCGTCAGTCCATCCTATGATTTACAGTTTCAAGCGTTTCGGCGCTCTATATGTTAGGGGTCGTATCATGGTTCCTTTGTGTTGGAATCTACCTACAACACTTGACCAAAAGCCCCTTTGATCTTCTCGGTCGGATAAACAAGGCATCTGCATCCATTTCATTGCCTGTGGCGGCGAATCAAAGGCTTCATCTGTCATCATCTTTGATGGCTTTGAAGCAAGCCACCACAAGAGCCATCCTGCCCACCACCCTGAGCATGTTTGTCGTAAACAGCAAGCTGCCTGCCTGCGTTGTTAAGATTGAATTGTACACCGCCAAGCCGTTGACTGCGTGGATGCCAGTACGGTACAATGGATGCGTGGACTGTTTCAAGTAAAGCAACCATCTTTGAGGTCAATGCCCGTCGAATTCGGTATGTTTGCGGAAAGTTTGAGCAGCACAATGGCCATGAGTTCAACCAGCAACAGCGGAACCGAGGCAACCGAGGCAGTCTGCTGAATCCTTGAGTGCACGTGGGATCAGCCATTTCATCTCACGTCGTCACACCACAGTATCCAAGTATCCTGCCTTGCCGCGCCGCCTTTGTACATCGAGACTGCGGCTTTCCAATCATCATGTTCGCTAAATATCACAATGCCATATATGCAAGCACCTGAAAAAAACACCACACCCATGGCCCGGTCTCCCTCCTCTCTTGTTACTTGTTCGCCACCATCTTCTTCACCTTGTCCAGCAAGATGCCGCTCTCGCGACCCAGCTTCTTCTTGCCATCGCGCCCGACCGTCTTGGCCATGGCCCTCTTGAACCTGTCCCGCTCCGCCAGCCGTGCCTCCCTCTCGTCTGTCCGCCGCGCGCGCTCCTCGCCACGCCGAGCCGCCTCGGCCCGGTGCTCATCCGCCTTGGCCAGCTGCTTGTCGTAGTAGCCCGGACGGCGCGTCCGCCGGCGGTGCCCGTCGCTGGCGTCGCCGCCATCGCCCTGGGTCGCTTTTTGCGCCACTTCTTCGTCCTTGATCATGAGCTTCCGCGTCGGGTGCATAACTTTCTCGCTGCTGCGGGCGTCTTCCTCGCCCCCAACCTTTTCAGGAGCGGCGCTGGCATCTTGCTCAGCCTCGCCGCCGTCGCCAGCCGTCAAATGATTTTGCTCGCGCTCCTTGATCTTGGCATAAGCCTTTTTGATTTTGGCCTTGTGAATTAGATCCTGCTTGATTTTCGTTACTGTATAGGCATTAGTATCCTCGTCATCACTTTCAATTCTTTTTCCCTCTGCATTTGATTTTTGGGTCTCGAATTAGACGCAAATGAGGCCAGATGCTCGCTTGACTCGACCTCTCCATCTGCAAATGTTCAGGAAAAACAGGGTTCTGCGCAAGCACGTACCTTTACGACGCCATGGCCCGTCCGGTAAATTATCCGGGCCGACTCTGAATCCTTGACGATGCTTCTTGACAGCTTCGCTGTCGCCAGACGGCTTCTTTGTGGTTTTGGGCGCCATGGTGAGCGAGGTCTGATGTGTTGGAAGCAAACCACTGGTGAAGAAAATCTTGGTGATGCAAGTCCGGAGAGCATGTACCAATGTACCCTTTCTGCGGGCTCTCCAAATTGGGCCTAGAGTGGGCTTGGGTAGGTAAGTAGGTAGTGGAGACTGTGACGGCTCTCTTACGAATAGCACGAGACGTTGGATGATCTCGCGTCGTAACTGGCAAGTGGGGCTGCTGGGACTGCATTACCTAATACTAGTAACAACTTAAGAGCAATTTTGTATAGAGGAATCAATAAACTAATTATATTATTATCATAAAGT
>JAPFSE010000261.1:0-109092 GCA_030777785.1 Beauveria caledonica | reverse complement strand
AGATCTAAAAAGTAATAGCTTTCTAGTTATTTTATAATTATGTTATTATTATACAGGTATCCTATAAGATGCCTTATATTACTATTAGTTAACTGTGTGACGCATTAGCTAGGTAGGCGGGGCTTAGGCCACAGTGAATAGTAAGGGGCCGTGGTCGGAACCTGTGCCATAAAAATTGGGTTGCGTAGGTACTCTTGGCGACCCACGAAGGCTTTTTTGCGGGCAAGACCGAGACTCAAAAAACTCGAGATCACGGCCTAAAACACGCTGCCACATAAGAAATGTCTCCTTACTACCTAGGTAGTGAGACTGTTAGGGCATCTAACCCGCCTAGAAGCTAAAACAGAATTATCCCAACATATGGGAGTGCCTTGACAGTGCTACTAGACATTGCAGACGGGAGACGCTGCCAGGTGCCATGTCAGAAAATAGCCCCCTCCCACGTAAGTACTTGGAGTCCCTTGATGAGCGCAAGTTAAAAGATGTGGGCATAAGGCATCCGCGCAACCCGCCGCTGAAAACGAACGAAACCAGGGCAAAGGACAATCCAAGCCATTCAAAAATACCCTCGACCGCCAAGCTGTGGCGCAAAATATGCATAATCTACCCGGGGGGGCCGTTATTTGTCCTACGCTCCTCACGCCATGTCCTCTAAATCAAGGCTAGTGGCGTGGTGTGGCTAGTAGCTATTTGCGCGTCTTCTACGGAGTACTAACAGTTTAAATCTGTTACTGTGCATGCAATGATAAAGCTATCACGATGATTTTAACGCGTATGTAAAGGGCGGCGAGAAGGGAACCAGGCCCTAAGGCGCAAGCTATCAGCGGCTTCAAATGGGGGTGTATTACATAGTCATTGACGGCGTAACTTCTGCTCCCAGACAAATTTTAGTGGCCGGCGCAGAATCTTAGCCTAGCCATAGTTAGTCATGACACACTTCTGTAGGACAAGGCGTGAGGAGCGTAGGACAAATCATGGCACCCTCTACTCAGGAATTTCAATCAGAGATACATCTTTGGGCTTGAACAAGATAGCATCGACAGCCTCTCGCTCACGCGTGGCAGCAACCATGTGAAGAGCCTTCTTTGTTTCAAAACGCTGTTTCGACAGAATCTAATTTTACCATCTCCCTGACACTGGATGAGACAGCAGCACTAGTTATCCGCAAGAGCTGCTCATCGCCACAGTGTTGAGTGTCTTCAAGCTGGCGGAACAAATCCGCTTCTCCGAGTGCTACGTACTCCTGTTCTCGGCATATGAGCCACTCGTATTAGCTTGCGCGTTTCGCGAGCCCTCAGGTTCGATATAGCCACGCCCGTGTGATTGTCGTACGGAACCAGCGCGAATAATGGCGGTCTTGCGCCCATCCCCATTCGCTGATTGATATTTGCAGACTGGCATTGATATCGAATAAATCATTTCGCGCGTCGTATCATCAAACAAGTTTGAAAGCAATGGAATTAGATACTGAGGCAAGGCTTGTCCGCCCTCTAAACGGCCACAGTGTGAAACGCGGCTCTGTCGACATCCCAAGATTCCCGCTTCTTCACCGTGTGCAGAGTTGCTCGCGAACCCAACTCGAGTCTTTTCACGTAATCTAATAATAATAATGACTGGCTCAAGTATACGTCTGACCAAGCCATTTGAGCTCTGCATATCTCGTGCGGAAGATGCTAGTTGCGCACGGAGTTGCAGCGGGCACGCTGTGTATTGAATCAGTAGGAGCGACGGCCAACAGGACAAGTGCTGCGTGAGAATATCAAAAAGGTCTGGGAGGGCGTACCTGACATGTACCACTGCATTTGGTGCACAGCAAGCCTTGCAGAGCTGAGGCAGTTATTGCGGCAAACAGAGGGGATAATACATGAGGGACCCCCGGATACACTGAGTGACATTCTTCAGTGTCAAGGCCGGCTAATTAATCGAAGAATTACAGAGGTACCATGCTAGCAGGGGCCCTAACAGGAGGTGTGACTTACCCACTAATTACTCTTATTTCTCGCATTTTCTTTGTCAGATTTGCTATAAGAAAGTCCCGGTTAACTTAGCCGGGAGTTCGTCTCTGCTGAGTGATGAGAGTGGTTCATGCATATAGGGGGCAAAAAATATGTCAAACGCAGCCCACTTTAAAAAGGCGATTTGCATACGACAAGCAATTCTCATCTGTGAAAGCAAAAAAAACATAGACTCTAAATTGACAAGGTATCTATTGGATTTTCAAAAGTATTTATTAACTTCTGGTGCGTGGCTCTGAGGAAGAACACAGTATCAACACAGTACCAATACTGAATGTGCCCTTGGGGCCCCTCTTTTGCGTGCGTCTGTTTTTTAATTAGCTCCTGCTTTCTATAGGGGGTGGGGTAGATGGGGCACCATAAAACAGGGGCGAGGCTGAGTGAAAGTAACTGATCGCCGCTTTGCCTTGTAGTTAGGGAACTGTGTCAAGTTGCTTAGTTCAAGGCGACCGACGCTTTGTAGTGTGAAAGACTGCTCAAACCTTCATATGAACGTGACATAATTCCCTTTTTTTCAATTGGCAGATATCAGGGCACCTGTGAAGTGAAGCATACAAAAACTAATAGGGAATCAGCATTTAGGCGCATCCAAGGCCTGCACTAGATGCAGGCTTGCAGAAGTTCCAACACTTGCTTTGGTCGCGTGCCTCAATACGAAGTCGGTGGGTCAGACGATCTAAATGGGCTTAGCATAAAAAAAGCTAGGCTCTAAATTCCAATGTGGTAAGGTTTATGCAATCCCGCGCTGCGGCGCACGGGTGGCCCCCGATCAGCTACCTTGTCTGTTCGTAAGGTCAAGCCCCAGCCGAGCGCAGCCACAATACCGAAAGGAATGCATTATGCAGCTAATTAAAATACAAGTTGGAAGGAACGAAAATATCTTCTATTATCGACTTATTAGTAGGCTTATTAGTAGAGTACTCTATGCCTTCTGCGCAGGCTCCACGTCTTAGTTATTTGGCCGCCTAAGCAATTATTGAGTGGTTGCACCAGTGCTGTACAAAGCGCGCCACCACGTTATTGGCAAGTATCGGCAGGAGCTGACTGTTATTAAATATAATTATTTGCTGTTAGCCTGCTCTTGAAGTAGCGAGACCCCGTCGTCCTCACCCCAGGGAAGCATCTAATCATGACCAAAGAGTCTTTACCTGATTCTTACTGCAGAATTACTCTCGCATGGCGCTTCTATCACGCACGAGTAAGGTCACAGATGAAGGTGGGTGCGTCGCACGTGTGGGGAGAATGACGGTTTTGCTTGGCGATGGGCCGCCAATGCACCACGTTATGTAGAAACAAGAACTCGGAAGCCGGAAGATGACTTGGCATTCCGGTTGTGACAGGACACTACTGCTGCTCTCATTCTACGGTATTTTGCCTCGACATGCTCGACAATTGCCAACGTCAACCGTGACTTTTTTTTTTTTTTTTGGAAGAACAAAAAGAAGAAGAAAAAGTCCTGTGGTGGCTTGCAGGTCGTTGACGCTGAGTCGTTGGCCTGGAATGATTCGAGTGATGGTTGGCCTGAGCGCCGACAGTTAATGCATGGTTGGCCTGGAATGATCCAAGAGGGCAGGCACCAGGCTCTCAGCTATTACCTTATGTACCTATAGGGCTGGGCTCTGACTGTCAACTGCCGTATCTTTGACCCCCGCCCATTTTATTTTGCCAGAGGAACGACTACAGACGAGCCTCGTCCAGGTATCCATGGCATGCCTTGTGCTCACTGCTGAGTGGGATCACGCCAGCCCTAACTAGACCAGACGCACAATGGCTTGGCTTCTGGCCCCCGCGCGGCGACGTAAGGCTGCTGCTGCCAGATAAAAGTGCGAGGGGGGATTCAACGCTAACCAGCATCTGGAAGATTCTTTTCTGGCCCTGGGCACGCGACCTTGGGTTGCTATTCAAGGAGCAACTAGTCTGACACAGCACCGAGATTGGCAGAAACGTTGCCGCTGCCAAGAGCCCTGATAAAAATGCTTGTTCCTTCAGGTCCACTTTCCCAACCGCAGTCGACAGCTTTCTCCCCGTGTTTGTCTCTGCAAATCATTAGGTACTCTCCACGCACACTCTCCCTTTTGCTTTGCCTCCTTTCTCACCGTGTTGCATTCTTGTCCGTCGTTGTTCAGTCTTTTTTCTATGCCTCGCCCTTTTTGTCTCTCTTAATTTTTTCGTCGCTTTGTGCTCGTCATTGTGCTCACCATCGTCGTCATCATCATCATCATACTATCCTCCTCCTGCTCCTCCTCCCCATCATCATCCTTCTCCCCATCATCATCATCATCATCATCATCATCATCATCATCATCATCATCATCATCCTCATCATCATCTTCCCCTCCTTTCCTCCCCCTCTCCCCTTCTTTCTACTCCAGCTCCGCGACGGTGCCTCTCTCCAATGGGTTCGACTGTGCAACGCTGATATTGCTGCCCGCGCCGTTACAACTTCCCTCACTCTCGGCGCCCGCACCCGACGGCCTACAACTTGTACATCCATCGCCATTTGTCCACAACTCTAGGCCACGGCCCCTTAGAAAAACGGTTACAACCTCGCTCGACTAGCCGCCATGGTTCTCCAATCACTTGCATGGCTGCTGCCTAGACGCATATCTATCCCTCGACCGGCCAAGATCTTTACTCGCAAGCTCATGCTCCCACTTGCTACAGTTTCCGTCCTCAGCGCAAAACTCCTCCACATTTATGCTCATCGCCAGGCTCTGTCAACTGAAGATTTGCTTCGCTGGGGCACCTCCTTCTTCTTCCAAGATGTCGTCTTCATTCTATTCGTCCGTATGCTTCTCGAGAGTCGCATGCCCATTTTTTTTATTCTAGGCTCCGCCATCAGCATGACTGTCCTCGTTCTCAGCTGCGGCACACTGGCCTGCTACATGACGATATACACAGAGCCCGACTGGAACAATGCCGGTATTGTCCTCGATCCTGCCTGGTGGGCTGTCTTGCCCACCGGCTTGGCCTCACTTGCTTTTGTTTCTGCTGCCATGACTGTCCTCGCTGCTGCCACCCAACAGTTTTGGATCGTCATCGCGGATATTACTACCGATGTTCTGCTTTGGCCCTTCCGCCGTTGCTTCGCCAAAGGCAAATACCAGAGCCTCGGTCAAGCGCCTCCCAACAAGTACGAAGACGACACACTCAACCCGTCCGACGGTCAAGGCCTTCTAGGATACAGAGACGACGACAGCGCTGAGCAAGGATTGCATTTCGAAGCTCAGCTGCCTGCTCCGTCCAAGTCGGCCATTGGCGGCTACATTGTCTGTGGCGCCGTTGCTATCGCTACCATCGTCACCACCATATTGCGCCCTCACGATTCAGCCTACACTCTCATGTCCTGGACCCTGCCTTTACAGCCTATTGTTGATGTCTCTGGCTCCGGCAGCCCTGCAGCCATCACCAGCCACAATAGCGGCCCCAACAGCATAAGCGATATCCTTCGAGACAAGACCGCTCTGTCCGACCCGATCCCTCTCTCTTGGCTGCCCGTGGGGCCGCCTCTCAAGGGCTTTGAAGACTGGTATCATGATGGTGCCCAACACTATAGTGCTGAGTCCGATCCCCTCAAGGTGTCCAACATGCAGAATGAACCCCTGCCTGATTTGCGCGGAAAGCTTGCCGATGTGGACATTCGCCACGTCATCGTTGTCAAGATGGAGTCTATCCGGAAGGACGTCTTCCCCGTCAAGCAAGGAGGAAAAATATGGGGAAAATTGGCCGAATCAACTACTAATAAAACGCTCTCTGGTGAAGCCATAGAGAG
Organism: Beauveria caledonica; assembly: GCA_030777785.1. Lineage (NCBI taxonomy): Eukaryota > Fungi > Ascomycota > Sordariomycetes > Hypocreales > Cordycipitaceae > Beauveria > Beauveria caledonica. The sequence goes on along the minus strand of JAPFSE010000261.1, from coordinate 103,305 downwards.
GTTAGCTACCCTAACACCAATGGCTAACTCGCTCACCTGCGACTATAATGATGGCTTTGACCACCCGAATCGCACTTGCCGAGGCGGCATCAGCGCAAATAATGCCTTCACCGCCAGCACATACACGCTCAAGAGTGTCATTGCCACTCTGTGCGGCATTGGACCCGTTGCTGCCGATTTCAATGTCGAGGCCAAATCGCATTTCTACCAACCTTGCCTAACCCATGTGCTCCACGCCTTCAATGCTATCAATCACACCGAGGCCCGAAAAGGCGGCAAAGAATTTCAGCCGTATCCCTGGAAGTCGTACTATTTTCAAGCTGCAACCGACTCCTTTGACAACCAGGGCGCTCTCTTTCCGATCCTAGGATACCAGTCGGACAATGTCATCACCAAAGAATACCTTCAAAGCGAATCTGCCAAGTTTGGCAAGTCAACCCTGAGCGACGTTAACTACTTTAGCATTCCCGAAGTAGCCCTCGAGGACTACATTGTGGATGCCTTCCAGACCGCCAAAGAAAACAACGAGAGAGTCTTCTTGACTCATTTGACCAGCACTACCCACCATGCATTCGGCATTCCAGCCGACGAGAAGTACGTGCACATGAGCGAGAATAAGGATCTCGAGGACCTCTCCAACTACATCAACGCTGTAGGGTACAGCGATCGCTGGCTGACCAAACTGCTGGGCATTCTCGAGGAACAAGGCGTTGCAAATGAGACGCTGGTCGTCTTCTCTGGAGACCACGGCATGCCTGTAGCTGAGGACGGAGTTGCGACCTACCACAATGACGAGACGGCCAGTTTCCACGTCCCGATCGTCTTTTCCCACCCCAATCTGCCCAAGGTTGCGGTCGACGATGTTGTATCTACTATGCAAATCCTCCCTACTCTGCTGGATCTCTTGATTGAGTCCGACTCGTTGTCTGGAGAGTCGAAGCGCGCCGCTACTGACCTGGTCAAAAACTATGAGGGGCAGTCTCTCCTTCGTCCTTTGCGTCCTGCTGCCGAAAATGGTCACGGCGATTGGCAATTTAGTGTCACCAATCCCGGTGGAGCCACACTGGCAGCCCGGGACGGCAGGAACCCCAACTGGCGGTTGACTTTCCCCATAACCTCTGGCCAAGATTGGCACTTTGTCGATGCCAGCTCCAACTCGAGCGGCATTTTCTCCCTATCATTTGATACCCTTCGCAACCGTGCCCAAACGCAATTGGGCACAGAAGTTGCGGACTGGCTGGAAGAAGCAGCCATTGTCAGCCGTTGGTGGCTGGATGAGAACCAAAGAAGGTGGCGCTACGGCAAATACGCCCCCGCCGAAGAGAAAGAAGATTAATGCAAGTGTATATAAAAGAACAAGACTTTGAAAGTCTGATGGCGGTATAGTCTATGTTGAGTCACGTGCTCCACAGCATATACCTGCTGCGTCTCTATGCTTGCCTAGCTAGGTAGCAATACAGACGAACCCAAATCAACGATGTTTGCTTTATTACTTGATCCTTGCCCCTTTTACGTCCCTCGCTTCACTCCGTGCACCATATGGTAGCAATCACTCCGGCCTGAGGTGGTCTTTCACACGACTTCCCCATTCTCAAGCCAGCCTCGTCGAAGAACTATTGCCTGCTGGCATCTATGACGAGTCCTCAGACTGTCGAGACTGGCTGCTGAATCAAAGAACCGTGCTCATGGGCGAAAGAAAACGATATCTACCGAGTTCAGCCGTTACTCCTCCCCTGCAGTAGAGTTCGTTTACTCCTACAAGGAGATACCCCCAAGTCGCTAGCGGTCTTGACGCCGAAACGCTTCCGCAAGCCACGACTTATAGAAGAAGGAATTCAGATACAACACTCGACAACTTTTTGTTGCAACAACTTTCAAGTTGTCGCCCCTAGTCACACGATCTAAGCAGGCTTGGTCCCTCCTAACGACTAGATACAAGTAACTCGCGATACTTGGTCTTGAAGCCAACATTAGTCCCGCGGAATATTATTTTACTAACAGCTTAAGACTTGTATAAAATATTTAGAATTTATTTTTAAAAAAAGTTTTTTTTTCCTTCAAGACTTGTGCCTTTATTTCATCAGAGTGAGGTTTGTAGTGCTCTCGTAGGTTTATTACACCCCACTGTTGGTTAAGAAGTTGTAGTTGTGTGGCACGTGCAGCTAACAATAATAAAGCCATGCAATCACGTAGACCTGAACAGCACCCAACCGCCCCCAAACGTCGCCCAGGCGCATTCCACTGCTCGTAATGTTCCACCACAATGTCAGGGAAAAGAAAACGAGACGACTCCCTCGGCAATGTCCACGTTCCTCCGCCTTCAGCGCAGGCCATCAATCCTCACAGCTACCCGCCTGCAAAGCTTGCGCAGTTTGCCGTCGCGGGCTTATCAGACGCCGATGAAGACCCCGCACAGGACATGAAATATTTTCCGCACCGTGGATTCAGTCACAAGCCCGCTGATCCGGTCTCGGAATCCGCGTATGAGACGGGGCTCGAGGATGGCACGGATGGTGATGGTGGTGCAAGGTCAAAGCCAAGGAGAGCACCAGACGCGCACCGACGGCATCTGGCCGTCCTGACCAGAGCGATGCATCAATTTCTCAGTCAGGGCAACGTGGCCAAGGCAGCGCGCGCTTTCGGGCTGGCGCTGCAGCTGCGGCCGTACTCGCGCCCATTAGACATTCGCCACGACAACCTGTGGGCGCTCGGCGCAGAGGTCATTATGCGTGAAGGCGAGGAGCAGCGCAACGAATCCAGGAAAAGCCAAAACGATTCGGCGCATGGTGAACATCAGCGTGGGACCGCTCTCATGCGCTGGGGCTCAGCGGCCAACATGAACAAGTTGAGAGGATACCTGGATACGCTGATCCAGCAGTACCCATATGACCACAGGGCGCCCAAGAAGATCTCGGCGCTACACTTTAGCATCAGTCTGTACAGCGCCGAAATATACAACATTTACTCGGAGCACACGGCCGGTCTTTCCGGTGCGGACCAGCGCGCAGACGACTCCCTGGCCGGCGAGAGCAGTCTGGCCGACGAGGGGCCCGATCCATGGTTAGAAACGCTGCTCGAGGACGAGAGCTTCCACGCCGCCCGGCCACGGCGGAGGGACGCAGCGTCGAGCCCCAAGGACACGGTCAGGCTGCACACGCTAGCCGCGATCAAGGCCGTGGTGACGCGCATGGACGCCATCATGCGCGAGTCGCCGTACAACAAGAGCCACGAGATGCTGCGGCTGCGCGCCGTGGCTTCGCTGTTCATGGCCGACTTGGCGGTCCCGTTTGACAAGACGGCCGCGCTGGAGGCGCTGCATGATGTGAATGAGCAGCGACGACGGGACATTGAAGTGGCGCGGCGGACGCTGCAAATTATTTTAGAGAGCGGTGGGAACTTGGATGAGGTTTCTAGGGCGCTGGTTGAGGCAGACGACGTCGACGAGGCACTCCCGATTGCGTCTGAGAATACGTCCGAGATTTATACTGCCCTGCCTATCCGCAAGGCTTGATGTACAGAAAACAGAATGTACAGAGCTGGAAATTCGTTTGGGGTGTGTGCGTTGCATGAGGATCAGTCTAGGATAGGTGTTGTTGAATGATGGAATTCATCATTTTAATTTAATTGCCGCATTACGATTTATGTTAGAAGAAACTGCTCTTGGCCAAGAATTGCATCTGGTTCTCTTTGCTTCAACTGCCTGATCTCCGTGCCATACCGTCTGTACACATACCGTGGTCGCGACAGTCGAGAAGAAACAAGGTTACATAGTGTCTTTCTACGCTTCGAGCTGGCTCGTATAGAGAGTCTGGGCCATGTGTTACAGCCTTGTTGGCAAACGACCATTACCCCGCGTGGCAAGGCCACGTATAACAACAGATGGCAATAAATAGTAGAATGACAAGTTGTTCCCCGCGCCAATGAAATGACTCATGGGCCAGGGTCGGGGCTTACCGACAGCTCAGCATGGAGACACCTTGCGGCGGACGCTGACGAATATCGTGCAACCAGGCTGCGAGCCTCAACCAACCAGGCTGCGCGCATCAACCAGCGTAATTGGCTGTCTTTTCAGGAGCCACATGCAGCACGTGAGGCCAATTCATCTTTTACCTTCCTCAAGGCCACCTTCTACTGATGAGTTTGTTCCTGCTAGACACAGCGGCGTTGATCCCGACTTTTCTCTTCTTCCTTGGGTGTAGCCAGACCACCAAAATCACCATATTCGCGACACCAGCTATTTTGCACCAAGATGCTCGTCACACAGTTGAATGAAATGGACACCAACTTTTGCTCCGTCTTCGAATCGGAGCGCCTCATCTACGAGGCCTTTGACAATGCCGACGAAGACACCAAACAGTTTCTGTACCACCAAATGGCCAGGGACCCCGCGATCCGCGGTCTCGACAGCATCCAGACCTTTGGCCCTCTGTCCAAGACGAGCTACTACGAGTCGCTCAACCAGTGGAAGAACAACCTGCTGAATGTCATTATCTGCCTGAAGCCGGACAACTGGGATGAGCTGGCCGGCGACTATCAACGCGCCGAGCACACCAAGAGTTTGCGCGGGGTCCCCATTGGCATGATGTGTCTGGCGACGGCGCCGGCGTCGTTTGCGCACCACCGCCGCGCGGGCCTGGGCATGTCGGTCGGGGTCGCGTGGCAGGGCCGGGGCTACGGCACCGAGGCGCTGCGGTGGCTGGCCGGGTGGACGTTTGCGTACGGCAACATGCATAGTCTGTATCTGCAGACGAGCAGTCTCAATACAAAGGCGGTGCATGTGTACAAAAAGGTCGGGTTTGTGGAGGATGGCCGCGAGCGCGAGGCGATTTACATGGCGGGACGGTGGTTTGATGTTGTCAACATGTCGATTCTGGAGCAGGACTGGAGGGCGCAGCAAGAGGCTGAGAAGAAGCTCTCTGAGGCTTGATTGCATTTTTACGCAGTTTAAAAGACTGGTCATCTTGATTCGTAGGACTAGAAGTGTTTATTTGATCACGAGAACACTGTCATGTCTTCACACTTACAGGCTCTGTTAGACACTGTTTGACAAGCCAAGGCATATATCATCTACATAGCTTCAACTCCACGATGGAATAATGCACACAACCTTTTTCAATTCGCAACAACTCTTCTCATAGAATTCTCCGTCAACATATAAACTAAACGACGACGCTCATTCATGGTTTATACAAGGGCATCAACCATGGCCCGTTGATAAGAAAGCCGTTGTCACTCCTCCGAGCCAGCAAGCCGGCAACCAGCAAGGCGGTCATGGTATAGTACAAACCACCCTTTCTTTGCCCCGCTATACAAGCTCAATCTCACCAAGATCCGCGCAAGAGTATCTTGCCGCGGCCGCCACCACGTCCTTCCACACCTGAAACTCATTTTCGTTCCGGGGCGCATACACCAGAGTGTAGCCCCAGCCCAGCCTTGTGCCGCTGAGCCGATGTCTCTGGCCCCAACACGTCTCGATGATGCGGCGCGAGTCGGGCAGCGACAACACAAGATGGGTGCTTCCGTCAGCGGGGTGAATATGCGCCATCTCTCCTCGCGTCTTCCTCAGGTGCCCCGGCCGGTCCTGGTGCTTGTGCAGCTGTAGCGCCGGCACGGGGCCTTCTAGGGTCGACAACTCGTACTGCAGCAGCGTGGCATTTGCCTTGGTCAGGGCCTCGAGATGGCCATACATGCGCGCCTTCATGGCAGCCGAGGCCATGTCGGTGACTTGGCGCTGTGGTGCGGTGAAGCCAGGAATCGAGGGCCGGGGGCCGTCGCGGGGCGGGGGCAGGCTGGGCGGGAGGAAGGACTCGTCGGCGTGGGGGCCGAGGAGGGCGGCCTCGACGGCGAGGTTGTAGGGTGCGGGAACGGTGGTGTCTTTACGGCTGTTGCGGGTGAATTTGAGCTGGATGCACCAGCCCTTGAAGTTGCCGGGCAAGCCGTGGTCGCCGAGGGCGCAGTAGGCGCTGTAGTCACGGTAGGCAATGACGATGAGGGTGGCCATAGCAACGGCCGCCGCGGTGAAGATGTACTGTGCAACGGGCATGATGAAGGGATGTTGGGATTTGTGGTGATTTCTTGGTTGTGTAAATGGAGGGTAAGTGAGAGGAAGAGGCATATCAGTCAAGTGTGAAGAGGAGGAAGGATTTCGAGTTTATATACATCAGTGAGACTTTTTCATTTCTGTCGGAGAGATTAAGAGACGTAATCAGAGCCGTGCCAGCGTTGTAGGACATGAGATCATGAAGACGTGCTGTCGGTGGTGAGAGGTGATGATTTCCTAATTAGGCATTGAGTGAGGCTCGTATGTCCGAGGCGCGCGACGACCCGAAAAGAGACGAGGGTGGCAAGGGTAGGCTTCGGGAAGGACGCGGCCAAAAATGGAGTTTTTTTTTATAGGCAGATATTTCAAATGATACAGGGACTTTTCTAGACGGAAATATTCACAGATCGAAGTGTCTAATTTGCGAGCCTGGATAGATGTGGTTGGCTGGTGGATGCCGAGACGGGAGACATGATGGAGGGCGGGATGGTTGGATGGGGAATGGATCATTTCCGATGGAGATGTAGTGAGTGTCTTGGCTGGTATTTATTAGGTATGCTTCGTCTTGTTGCTCCCGCCGCGTTGTATTGGTATTTGCAAGGCAGTACATCTAGTTACTGATAGCATGTGAGCTCGGATCATCGGGCCGTCGCCGCAACAGCTCTCTGCGAGCAAGTTCAAGTAACTAGGTAAAAAAAATTAAGTAACTAAATTACTTGGTAGACATTCTCAATAAGCATCAGCCAATAAACTGGCGGCCCGTTTGCGAGGCCGGAGCTCAGAAACCGAACCCCGATCACGTCATTCGGGGCATTCCCCACAGGCAGGCCAGGCGGCACGATTTGTACCTACCTACTACTTACCTAGTGCTAGGTTGCTAGGTAGGCAAGCACTCGCCCTCAAGCACTAAATTTGTTGGTCAATATTAGCAGGCGGTGGGTGACCCCCCGAATTGCGTGACTGCATCCTTGCCTTGTGCACCCCAACTTCTGCTTCCCCTTCCCCGCTGACCACTCAACAACGCCGCTGTGGATTCCCTGTGTGACTGATTGAGCTCGACTCTACACCACCACTTTTTTTCTTCCCATTTCTTCGACCAAGCCCATCATTGTTTTTCCATCTCTTTTCCCCCCTAGCATACCTGTTTCCACATCATCTCTTTTCAAACCTATCGACTCGCCCGCATCTGCTGGCCTCTCCATTATTGCCATTGGACCCGCGCTGGACGCCCAATTGCTCGCTCAAACACATCGTCCCTCACCCCGCCTCTGCCGCCATCATGTCCTCCAATCCGCCTCCGGTTCCCACCGGCGCCAGCAAGATCAATGTCGTCGACAGCCTCAGCCTGCCGCCCTCGCCCGCACCCTCGAGCCCGCGCAACGGCCGCCGCCGCTACGCCCTCGCCACCGAGCTCGTCTACACCGAGGGCAAGGACCAGTACGGCGCCTCGAGCACCCCCATCTACCAGTCGGCCACCTTTAAGCAGACGTCGGCCGCCGGCGGCCAGCAAGAGTACGACTACACCCGCTCCGGCAACCCCACGCGCACACACCTCGAGCGCCATCTCGCCAAGATTATGGGCGCCCACCGCGCCCTCGCCGTCTCCTCGGGCATGGGCGCCCTCGACGTAATCACCCGCGTCCTCCGCCCCGGCGACGAGGTCATCACCGGCGACGACCTATACGGCGGCACCCACCGCCTGCTCACCTACCTCGCCTCCAACTCGGGCATCGTCGTCCGCCACGTCGACACCACAAAGGTCCACGCCGTCGCCGAGCAACTCTCCCCCAAAACCGCCATGGTCCTCCTCGAGACCCCCACCAACCCCCTCATCAAAATCGTCGACATTCCCTCCATCGCCGCCCGCGCCCACGACGCCAACCCAAAAGCCCTCGTCGTCGTCGACAACACCATGCTCTCCCCCATGCTCTGCAACCCGCTCGACCTCGGCGCCGACGTCGTCTACGAGTCGGGCACAAAGTACCTGTCCGGCCACCACGACATCATGGCCGGCGTCATTGCCTGCAACGACCCCACCGTCGCCGACAAGCTCTTCTTCACCATAAACTCCACCGGCTGCGGCCTCTCCCCCAACGACTCCTTCCTCCTCATGCGCGGCGTCAAGACCCTCGCCATCCGCATGGACAAGCAGCAGGCCAACGCCCAGGCCATTGCCGAGTTCCTCGAGCAGCGCGGCTTCCGCGTCCGCTACCCGGGCCTCCGCTCCCACCCCCAGTACGACCTGCACTGGTCCACCGCCCGTGGCGCCGGCGCCGTCCTCGCCTTTGAGACGGGCGACCCCGCCGTCTCACAGCGCATCGTCGAGGCCGCCCGTCTCTGGGCCATTAGCGTCAGCTTCGGCTGCGTCAACAGCCTCATCAGCATGCCCTGCCAGATGAGCCATGCCAGCATCGACGCCAAGACGAGAGCCGAGCGCCAGATGCCAGAGGATATCATTCGCCTGTGCGTAGGCATCGAGGACGTCAACGACTTGATTGAAGATTTGTCCCGTGCAGTGAGTCTTCCCCCCCGGGCATATCCCTCCCTCCCACTTTACTCAGACCCATGGTCTAACAATCATTCCCTCAGCTGGTGCAAGCTGGTGCCGTAACCGTCACTCTAGATGGATTCCACGCCGCAGGCGAGGCTGAAAAGCTTGGCCAAACGCCCCTAACTGTCGAATAAGCGCTTTTTTTTTCTGGCAATGACTTTCAAGTTATCTACATGTAGAATTCTTACGACACAGCAATCCGGCATGCGTGGGGTTTCTTCTTGTTTTCTTTTTTCTTTTTGAACCGTTACAGGCGTTGAAATTCCGGGAGGTAACTGGGCACTTTTGAGAAATATACATATACTGCTCAAGAAAATAGATGACTTTTCATGACCCTTCTCCCTTTTTCCATTTCATTTGCTTTAATTCGCCCACCGTTGCAGCACCAGCGTCGTGTTGGAGCTGCCCACCACCACGCACCACTCACCACCCGGACTCCACGCCGCCTGGCGTCCGACAAAGGTCGCCGCCGACGACTCGGTCCGGTGTGCCTTGACAGGCTCATGCGGATCCTCCATGCTGTACTTGGCCGCCCAGGACTCGAGCGTCTCCGCGCTAAATTCCGGCGTCGTTTCCTCTGCTCCTCCCGGACTGCTCACCGATGCCGGGGCACCGCCGCCGCCGCCGCGCGACGACGACGACACCGAGGATTGTCGCGTGCCGTTTGGCGCCGCCACCCCGCGCTTCTCCTTGACCCCCTTTATGCGGCCAAACATGTCAGCGCGCTGCCGGGGGATAATGGCCTTGAGCCAGGTGGGCAGCGGCGGGCGGGGCCGGGTGCGGTCGCGCCGGGGGTCGTGCAGCGCGAGCATGACGTCGTGGTAGACGCTGAGGCGGTGCAGGTCCCAGAAGAGAATGTTGCCGCCGGCGTTGCAAAAGGCCAGCACGGGATTCTGGCCGGGCACGTGGTGCAGGCCGAAGCGCATAAAGAACTGCGGTCCGCAGTTGGGCGTGTGAAACTCGAGCAGCCGCGTGTACTGCGACGGGCACTCGGGCGTCGTGGCCGGCACGAAGTAGGACCGCGTGAGCCGCGACTGGTCGTCCAGGCTCGTCGGCACCACCGCCTGCGCCGTTGGCGCATCGCTCTGCGGCGGTGGCGGGCCGTCGGACGAGAAGCCTTCGATGCGCCAGAGTACGATGACGTTATCATGGCATGCGCGGGAGAGGATGCAGTCGCCGCAAAACGAGACGCTAAAGAGTGCTACGTGAGTATTTCATGCTCAGGGTGAGATGCTGCACGACTTACCAATCTACAATGCCGCTGTGGACGGCCGATGTGGAAAAGTGCGGGTAATGTACTTGGAGCGGCGTGACGACGGGCTCCGTTGGGAGGTCGGGCATTGTCCACTGTTGAGATTGTTAGTGTATTGTGAGACGGCAGTAGACGTGGCCCGAGTATTACAAGATTGATGACTTGATCATGGCCGCCAGAGACAAGATATCGTCCAGTGGCGTGAAATGCCTGCAAGGTATGAGCATAGAACCAAGCAGCGCGGTATTGACTCGCTCATAGCGGCTCACCAGGCTAAGTAAATTCCAAGAATGTCCCTCTCCGGCGAGGATACACAGACAGGGTTGCGCTTGGAACTTTTCTTCAAGACTCCATATTCGAATGCTCGTGTCATTGGATGCCGAAGCAATAATGGATGAGTCTATTGGCGAAGTTGCAAGATCATTGACGTCCTACAGGTGGTTAGCTCTACCTAAAGGTCCTTGGGAGAGTTATTCGTACACCTCCATGCCCGGCAAAACACTGTCGGAGAGTAGGTTAGTCAGTTGTGCTTGGATGGCAAATGGATTCCTCGAGCGATCACCACTCACGTTTACTAATGTGCAGGTTCTGACATCGTAGATCTTCACCTTGGCATCACCGCCTCCTATGCAAATATACGGCGCTCCGGTCGTGGGATCTCTTGTCCAGGTACAGCAGCAGCCCGATGCATCCTCCTAGAGGCATCTGCGTTAGTGAGCCGCGTCTAGACCTTTACCGCAGAACGGTGCCACATACGTCATCGTCTCTTATTACGGATAGAACTGAACAAGGATTTGAATCCCCGATATCAGAAGAGAGTTTGCATACAACAACCTGCATACGGTCAGTCCGAGTATTGAGCCTTGCTTATTCATGTTTGCTACTTGCATGTTTTTTGCTGACGGCTGCAAACACCGGATCGCAGTCTAGTGGTTGATACGGACAGAATTTGACATCAAAAAACTCTGCAAAAATTTCAGTGGGCAGATCTTGTTTTATAGGGAACCATTCTCAACCAACCGGGAACATCATCGCCGTTGTTCAAGAATCGGGTATCATTCTGTGCGCATGTCAACAAATGTCAACCTTTGGGTATCGGCGCTGGCACAGTACGGACTTCGAAGCCGAAAGAGCTGCGCAACTTTGGTAGATGAAAGGCAGGGTCCTCATTCGCCGCTGCCATTGTGACGAGCGTCGGCCGTCTATGGCCTCACTTGTGACAGCGGGATTGGGGTGGGATGGTTGTGAGACGCCTCTCAGTCTGATCGCCTGAGCGAATTGGTGGCCGCTCTGTTATTTCTGGACGGACCGGATGTCAGATGCAGTAGTCAAGCTCGGGAATTTCCAAGACAGACGGGGTGCCAGACTTGATGCGAGATAGTCGTGGCGCAAGACCACTTCCCACGCTGCACTGCGAGGAAAGGCCTATCCTAATATGGTCTCAAACTCTGTCCTGGCGTATATCAGCGGGATGAACTCAAAACGATATGCTCTGAATGATGAAAAGCCTGAATTGTATTAATTGAATATTTCGTCGAAAAAGATGACTGCTTGAATGAATTTCGCTGATCAAGACTGCGACTTTGTTGGATACGTGTAACACGGTTTGCGCGCGCGCTGTTGTGGAGGCGGCGAGGTAAGGTACTTGGGTACGTACCTTGCCCAGACACCTCTGGATCTCTCCTCGAAGGCGTTGTGGAGCTCGGACCATCTGCAACGTGGAAGTTGGCCATTTCACAAGCACCACCACGTCAGCTACCAGAGGCATTGTCCTGACTACCCCGTTTTGCCAGCAATTGCATCGCAAGTCTAGAAGATCGGGGAACCCTACTATTTCGACTTGAATTCTTGGTAGCTGCGGTCGGAGTTTTGATACCAGCTTTATCGCGCGTCGCAGGCTACCTACTCGCCGCCATGTCCACTACCAAGGGACATTATACGAACCCAACCATCGACGACGACGACCTGATCGACCCTGATGATGGTATGCCTAGCCCGAGTGCTACGTCCACATGCGGCGTGCATTGCATTTAAAAACTAATACGGGCTACAGCCGACCTCAACGACTTTGATGACCCCCTGGCGCCTTCCAGCTCCCGCGCGCCACTGACGGGCAATATTGGCTCCTCGTCGCGACCGCTCGACGAGAGCTACCTGACTTCACGCATCCCCGGCGAAGACCGAAGCGCCTCACAAAACACCATCGACGAGACCGTTTGGGAAACATTGCGCCGCGATCTGCTGGCTGTGTGGGCTAAGCTGCGAGAAGTGCTGTACCCGCGCTACCTCCTCGGCGGTACCATGTTTGACGGCGAGGGCGGCTTCCGCGGCGCATACTCAAACATTCGCGGCGCCGGCCTCTCGGGTACGCGCGAAGAGCTCACGGGCCTGGCAAGCCGCGTCATGGACCCCGAGGCGCTGCTCGGCAGCTCACTAAGCCCTGGCCTGCGCGACTGGGACCTCTGGGGCCCTCTCATCTTCTGTCTGTTGCTGAGCCTTCTGCTGAGCTTTTCGGCTCGCTCAGAGCAAAAAGACGCCGTATTTAGCGGCGTGTTTGCCATGATTTGGCTCGGAGAAGCTCTTGTCACGCTTCAGATTAGACTACTCGGGGGAAGCATGTATGTCTATCGTCTTTGCTCTCGGGGGACACGTAAGCTGACAACTGTGCCAATAGTTCTTTTGCGCAAAGCGTGTGCATCATCGGCTACACGCTATTCCCGCTTGTCATCGCGGCGCTCTTGTCCGCGCTTCACCTACACTGGATTCCTCGTATTCCCATCTTCATCGTCCTTATACTGTGGTCTTTGGCGGCCGGTGTTAGCATTTTGGGCGGCAGTGGTGTTGTCCAGAATCGCTTGGCCATCGCGCTCTACCCTCTGTTCATATTCTATGTCGGACTGGGTGCCTTGTGCTTCATGAGCTAGGTGTGACAGCAAGGTTCGAAACGATGATGTTCTGGGCTGTGGGTGATCAAGGGAGGAGGCCTTGGGCGAGACAGCGTTTGGCTCTTTTGGCTGTGCTGATTGAATTGTACTGTACGGATAATAGGCGGGTTTAGCCACTTCCATGATAACAACTTGTCTTTGTTTGAAACATGATGGGTGCTTAAATATTGCATGTAGGCGAGGCAGATGTGAGTGGCTCGGAGAGGCCGCTGAGGTGCTTTACAAGCGCCCATGGAAACAGATGCAAGCACAAACGAATACAGCTTACCAACGGAAGGCTGCAGTGGCGTGCGTTGCAATTCTGAGCAGAAGCAATTATCAATCAGCGTGCATTGCTGCTCAGAATTGGTTACAGCCTGCCTTGGATAGCCCTGCTAAGTAGTAGGGTATTCGTATTATCATTAGCCAGGCGCTGTAGCACCGGCCTGGTAATGACCTTGCAGCGCTGTTTGCTGTTGCACAGGTGCTGACGGCGCCAATTATAGCGGGTGACTGCCCCAGGCATGCCCCTCTCCGTTATTAGGGCGGTGAGGGGTTCCCTTATAATTTGCTTCCGCCCGTTCACCTGGAACTTGCAGGCGACATAGCTAAGTGATTAGGCGACCGACCACTTGCGTAGTTTGATTAATGCACGCAGAAGGAGTCTCTCACCCAACCAAACGTTACCTACCATTACACCTGCAGACGCTTCTTTCCTTTGCCAGACACTTGCCTCGCTCCTGCGATTCCGCATACCGGTCCCGTTTTGGCGCGTCCTTGCCTTGGCTTCGTATCCACTTGATCCAGCTCGACAACCTCGCACGACCATCATCATAATACCCTTCGTTTTTTTGCACGTGGACACCGCAAAACCAAGCGCCACGGAGCCCGACATTAGCTCAGCCCCGTCATCATGGCTGAAGAGATACAAGCGGCCAATCCCAAGAATGATATGGCCCAACCAAGCGTCCCCGAGGACGCCGATACTCGCGCCGCACGTCGCGAACTAAAACAACACTCCATCTCGGATCCCGTTGGCACGAGCACTGAGGACGATGCTGACCGTCCTGATACCCCCGCTGAAGATGACATCTCTGACGCACGCAACAACGAGCTTAAGGAGCAGCTCGCCTCACCAAAGAAGAAGCGCGGCCACGATGAGCTAGACCCCAACAAGGACGACAAGCAAACCGACAATGACAGTGTCGCCTCTGCAGACTCGGCCAAGGATAGAGCCTCGCGTTCAGAGCCCGAGAAGAAGCGACACCGCGATACAGATGGTGATGCTGGCGACGTCGATGAGGTGATATTCTCGCCATATAACAATGACCTGAGCCGCAGGCTGACGAATCTCGTGCAGACAAAACCGGACAAGGATGAAGCCAAGACGGAGACCGACACGGAGCCCAATACGGAGTCCAATACGGAGCCCACGACGGAGTCCAAGACCGGAACGATACAAGAGAAGCCTGAACCGCCAAAAAATGCGCAGCCGCAAACTACGGCCAGTGCGTTCGCGGCGTCTGGATTCAGCAAGCTCGCTGCCGGCGCCTCGCCGTTCGCGGGGCTTGGTGGCACAAGTGGCGCATTTGCCTCAACTGCGAAAGCGCCACTGACATCCTTCGCCTCATCACCAAAGAAGACGGAAGCGCAGCCACTTACACCTGCGCCAAAGCTTAGTTTTGGCGGTGCTGCGACCGCATCCCCATTCGCTACGGGGTTGTCGGGTATCAACGGTTTCGGAAGTGGTCTCAGTGGAAGCGGATTTGCTTCGGCGTCTGGCGCGAAGCCGCTGTCGAGCTTTGGCTCGGGGGCTTCAAAACCCTTTCAGAAGCAAAAAACAGCCAAGCCATTTGGTGCTCCAGATAGCGATGCCGAAGACGATGAAGATGAGGATAAGGGTGATGAAGCAGAAGAAGGCATTAGCGCTTCGGATAAGGACCGCGACGCCTCATCAGAGAAGGAGGATGACAAGTCGAAAGTGAAGCTACACAGAGGTTTGTCCATCATTGTAGCCGCAATTCTTCCCGGCCCCGTGCTGACAAGCCGCCAGTCGATATCGACGATGGTGAAGCTGGCGAGATTACCATTGTCTCTGTCAGAGCAAAGATGTTTGTACACGAAAATGACGCCTGGAAAGAGCGTGGAGCTGGCATGCTGAAAATCAACGCCCCAAAGTCGTGTGTGGAATTTGACGACAATAATGTTGTCGTGCCCGGATCTTTTGATGCGTCAGGACTCGATGAGGAAGATGGTGACGGAGCCTCGGCCAAAGTTGTTCGTTTGTTAATGCGCCAGGACCAGACGCATCGCGTGATCCTCAACACGGCTATCATCTCAGCTATGAAATTCCAGGAAAAGACGTCACTCAAGTCCACCTCGGTTCTTTTCACAGCATTTGTGGGCGACAGCGCGACGCCACTACTGGTCACAATGAGAGTACGTTTGTTCCCACTCGTCGATTTCGAAGAAACACAACTAACAAGGCAATAGATGTCGGCTGCCAATGCCAAACTATTCCAAACCGAGGTAGAGAGCATCCAGCGCGAGCTTCAAACCCGGTGAAGCCTGTCTGGAACCGGCCAAACTGTGCTGGGTATGACGATGTGTGGGCAACAAAATTGATGTCTGTAAGAACATGATTGCAGAACGCGATAAAGGTGACAGAGGAATGGGGTATGGGCTAAAAGTCGGCGCAAATACAGGATTTCTGCAACGGATGCATTCTAACCCTTTTGGCAGGCTGGAGTTTTACACGCAATAGCGTGCGGGTTGTTTAAAGGCGGGTGAATTTGTTGTACATTATTCTATCTCTTATATTCTAGAGCCTTGAAATGCAATGGATATGCAATCCTTTATAGCCATTTGCGAATTACGAGGTGGACTTGTCCCCGTCAGTAATGCGGTCTACGAGCTGTCACGGGTCTACACGTGATTTGGCGCCAACTACGTGAACCATGTGGCTATAAACGCACGCTCGCCGCCACGTCCTGCATCACCACCAGTAACGAGGCAGCATGGAAATCCTCATCACTCGATCAATTGGCGAGTTATGGTGATATTGGCGCCGCTTCTCACCAGCATTTAGACTGATCATGTCCGATCATATTGCTCCTTCATTGGCGGCGGCGGGAGCTAAACGCAAAAGGCTGTCCGTGGGAGAGCCTTTGGATTCCGAACAAAGCGACTCTAGCTTGACTCATAGTGATACCACTGCAAAATCTGATTCGAAAAACACATCGGTGAACGGCAAGCCTCGGAGATGGGCCAAAAAGGGACAAAAACAAGACGAAAGTTCACCTCCATGGCCAGCGCTCTTTGCATCGCTGGACCAGACTCATCGGGCTCTAAACCTGATATTTACCTTTTGCTCCACGAGGAAATATTTTGCTACAACATTTGAAGCCATCAGGCCGGCAGTGGAATCTCACATCAAGCGCAAGCTATCGATAGAAGAAGTCGCGAAAATCGTTGCAGTGCGTCCTGAAGGAATCAACTTCAGCTACGTTGACAAATCTACACTTGAGCTCGACATCAAGGCATCAGATCGCAAGGCCGACTCTTTTAAGCTTTTCGGTAACAGAAAAGCGCAAGAATTCGCCTCTGACGCATCTGTCGGCGGCTGGACAGGCGCCGCCACTGATGACTATGAGGTTCTGTTTTTTGAGTTCATCGACGGCGATCTCAAAAGACAAGTCCCAGACAAAAAGACTGGTGAGCCTACGAATCCGCAGCGAAGATTGCGAGATGAGAAGCTGCAGATGCCAGTCTTTGGTCAGGGTCAGATGACGAAGCTCATTGAGCGTCGAAACCAGCGCTTCACGAGCGCCATCAATACTTTTTTGGAAAATTGCGAAAGGGAAAAAATTGATCCTTGCATGGCGTTGGAGGGCTTGGCCGAGTCATATGTGCCAAAACCCAGCGAGAAGGACGATGATGGTGGCATCGTTGTCAGCACAATTCCTGCCACCATCCCGAAGGAACGCAAATCGATACCCGAAATTGTGAAAGAGATTCGAGAAAGCCCGTGGTATACTGGTCAAATTGTGCCGGATGGCCACAGAGTCTTTGATCCACAGGACCCTGTTAACGGGGAGCTGGAATTCCTGCTGACACAGAATCTCGTCAACGCCATCTACAACGCCAAAGGCATCGCCTCCTTCTACGCCCACCAGGCCGAGGCGCTGAATGCGCTACACGAGGGAAAGAATGTTGTTATCGCAACGTCCACGAGTTCTGGCAAGTCGCTCATTTACCAGTTACCAGTGTTGTACGCTTTGGAGCAGGACTTTGAGTCGCGAGCTATGTACATCTTTCCCACCAAGGCTCTGGCGCAGGATCAGCGGCGCAGTCTGAAAGAGATGATGGCGTATATGCCCGGCCTTGAGGGTACTGTCGTGGAGACTTTCGATGGTGACACGCCGTTCAACACGAGGAATGCTATTCGTGAGCAAGCGAGAATCATTTTCACTAACCCCGACATGATGCACATTACAATCTTACCACAAGAAGAGAAGTGGAGGACTTTTCTCAAGAATTTAAAATATGTTGTTGGTAAGTAGATAGCAGCGTAATTTGCTCTGCAGCTCATACTGACTGCTCTTAGTTGACGAATTGCATTACTACAATGGACAGTTTGGGTCGCATGTCGCTTTTGTGATGCGTCGTCTAAGACGCATATGTGCGGCGATTGGAAACAGAAGTGTTCAGTTTATCTCGTGTTCTGCTACTGTTGCAAACCCAACGCATCACTTCAAGGCCATCTTTGGCATCGATAATGTCAAGCTGGTCGACTTTGACGGGTCCCCCTCTGGCAGAAAAGAGTTTATTTGCTGGAACACGCCGTACAAAGACCCCGGCGATCCTGCGAGTGGCAGAAGCAGTGCAAAATTCGAATGCGCCCGATTGTTTTGCGAGCTGCTCCTCAGAGGCGTGCGTATTATTGCCTTTTGCCGGGTTCGCAACCAATGTGAAGTGCTGGTCAACGCTATACGACAAGAGCTAGAGAACAGAGGCCGAGGCGACTGCATAGGCTTGGTCATGGGGTATCGAGGAGGATACACAGCAGAGGATCGACGCAAAATCGAATCAGAAATGTTTGCTGGGCGACTTTTGGGGCTTGTATCAACAACAGCACTGGAACTTGGCATCGACATCGGAACGCTGGACTGTGTCTTGACATGGGGCTTCCCATACACCATTGCCAATCTGCGCCAGCAAAGCGGACGCGCAGGGCGCAGAAATAAAGACTCGCTTTCCATATTGCTGGGTGACAGCTTTCCTACCGATCAGCACTACATGCAAAATCCAGAAGAAATCTTCTCCAAGCCTACAGCAGAGCTGCAGCTGGATTTGGATAACATGCTCGTGCGTGAAGGACACATACAATGTGCGGCTTTCGAAATGCCGATTCGACCAGAATATGATACCAAATATTTTGGTCAGGATCTGCCTCAGATTTGCGAGGAACGGCTTGTCGCAGATGACATGGGTTACTATCATTGCCACGATCGTTTTCGACCAAAGCCCTCCAAGTATGTGGCACTTCGCGATACCGAAGATGAACATTTTGCCGTAATAGACATCACGCATGGCAGAAATGTTGTTTTGGAAGAACTGGAGGCATCCCGCGCAACATTTACAATTTACGACGGCGGAATATTCCTTCATCAAGGCCAGACATATCTCGTCCGTGACTTTTCGCCTGACAAACGAATGGCCAAAGTGGAACGAGTCAAAGTGGACTGGCTTACATCTCAGCGCGATTATACCGATATCGACCCCGTCGAAACGGAGGCGATTCGTGATATTGGCTCATCTGGAATCCTGGCGTATCATGGTACCATCAAGATTTTTCAAAAAGTGTTTGGATTCTTCAAGGTAGACTCGAAAGGGCGAGTTCTCGATGCCGTTCACGTGGACAATCCTCCAATCATTCGATACAGCAAGGGAATGTGGCTCGACATTCCCAAATCCGCACTAGACATCTTAAACAGCCACCGAATAAATGCGGCCGCTTCCATCCACGCTGCGCAGCACTGCGTTATGAGCCTGCTGCCGACCTTTGTCATCAGCGCCCCCGAAGACGTGCGAACCGAGTGCAAGGTCGCGCTCAAGGAGTTTGCCAAGGAAGAGACGGCACGCAAGCGACCCGGGCGATTGACATTTTACGATGCCAAGGGTGGCGCCAATGGCTCGGGGATCAGCACCAAGGCCTTTGAGCACATTGACCACTTGCTGCAACTCGCTTTGCAGCGCGTCGAGTCGTGCCCTTGTCTCCATGGCTGCATCGAGTGCGTTGCGTCGGAGCTGTGCAAGGACTCGGGCGAGGTGATGAGTAAAGCGGGCTCGCGCGTGATTCTCCAGGCCCTTCTCGGCGTCGAAATTGATGTGGACGCTCTGGGCCAGGGCCAAGAGCTGGTCCCCGCAGGCGTAGAAACCGTCATTGTGGCCAAGCCGGTGCCGATGAGACGGCGCAAGAATAGTAAAGACGAGACTTTGCACCAGGAACAAGAGAGGAAGTGGAAAGAGAATGATGAGCGGCACATGGGTGGCTTTCAACGGGAGTAATAAAGTCCTACCGCAAAATACGGATCGTGGTGCTGTTTGGCCGGTTGAAGTACATGCCTCGCTGAGCGTGCCGAACTACATTATTGATATAGAAAAGAGTACATATTAACCAGCATCTCGAATAGAAAACAGTCGAACAATAAGCATGGATAATTCTTTTCTCTTCTTTGTTGTGTGCCGTGCTAAAAGAAGAGCATATCTTCAGGCTTCCACGCCATTTCCCCCAGAACACTCCTTACAGTCTCCTCGAGCGCCGCTGGACCACACACCAGCACCATTTCACGACCATCCGACTTTCTGAAGCCTCCGACACGCTCCTCCAGATACTCTTTATCCATGCGCCCTCGCAGGCCACACCACGACGCGTCTGGTTGGGAGAGCTTGTGCAGCAGCGTCGTCCTTGCCGGCGCCCTGGCCACCATGGCGTCCAGCTCCCCCCTGCAGAGGATATCGGCCTCGCAGCGGTTCCCGTCGAGCACCAGGCATTCCGTCTCGTCGTGCGCGTCGCCCGTCACGGCCCGCAGCACCTGAAAGATGGGCGTGACGCCGGAGCCTGCGCAAATCATGACGAAGCGGCGCACGTGCCTCGACGTCCCCGATACGGTGCAGTGTCCCTTTCCGAGGTACGTAAACTTGCCCACCGGGCCTTTGATGTCGACAAAGTGGCCGAGGGGGATCGAGTCGAGCGCCTGCGTCATCTTGCCGCCGGGCTGGCCGGGTGCGTCTCGGTAGATTTTGATGAGGATCTCGAGCTGGCCCTTGGCATGGGTCTCTGAGAGGGGCGTGTACGCGCGGATGACGGCTTCGCGCGTGGCCGGATCGCGTAGGCGCACGAGAAGGTGTTGGCCTGTCGGGAGACCGATGGACTGGGCGGCATGGTCGAGACGAAAGGAGAAGATTTTGCTGTCAGAGGAAACGTCCGTCTTGGTCTCGAGGATGGCCTTGCTCCAGAATTTTGGTTGGAGAAATACAGCGCGTGTTGGGTCGCTTGTTGGGCTCTCCTCGGCACTGCCTTCGAGAACTTTACGGGCTGCATCGGTGAGAGTGCCGATGTGATACTGCGGCATCATGGCCTTGGCATTTTCGCTATCTGACTGTGTGTTAGATTCTTGTAAATGAAGTCAAGGAACATGAGGAACATACGGATTGTCATGAATTCTTCAGTCGCATCTTGGGCTGCGGCGTTGATGATGGATGTCGCGCCACCTGGGTGATCATCCAGATACGGCGTGCCATCATACACATGCCCATTGACCACGAACCAGGGTTCCGTCTCTCCCTCGTGCGCCTTGAGCTCTTCCAGCGAGATGATGCGGTCCACTTTTGGATTCGTCATGCAAATCTCCCTTTCCGGCTCCGTTGGCACCTGCTCCTCCTCCGCTGCCGTCTTCTCGCCCCAGAAGCCGTTGGTGAGGTTTCCGCCGGCGGCCTTGACGCGCTCCATCCACCCACCGGGCATCAACGCTGGCTGGGTAGGGTGCTCGAAGCGCAGCGCGCCGTCTTCCTTGTGGATCACGACGCGGAACCAGGGATTGTTCATCATGCCGAGCACGCTCCAGTACATGTCGCGCGGCTGTACCATCATGCCCTCATCCATGGCGCGGATCATGATGTCGTCGGCGGCGCCGAGATCGGCGACGGGAATGTCGATTTCCCAAAAGCACCAGCAAAAGCACGTCTCGCGCCACCACATGTCGGTGCTGCCGCCGTATAGCGAGTCGCCGTCGGGGGCGCGACGGTAGTCGTCCTCGGGATAGTGGATGCCTGCCAACAGCCATGATTTTCCCTTATTCAAGGTAACTTCAAGCCGAGTGATTCGTTTCCCGCCGCCGCCATAAGCGTACCCCCGAACCTTGTACGTTTCTGGGGCAGTTGCCAAAACGAGCCTCTCGTCGTGTCGGGGGTAACATATGGCACTGTTGGTATTCAGATCGTAGATGGCGTATTTCTCATCTTTCCAAACGTCTGGCAAGTTTGCACTAGCGTCAGGCGATATTGTGGTGGGAAGGACACGGTTGTCGTAGATGTGATACCAGTTGTCACTGGGCTCGGATGTAATTGTAATCTTCTTGAGCCACTTGACACTACGCCCACCAATTTGCCCGGGGATGATGATACGGACAGGTTTTCCATGGTCAGGATGCAACGACTGGCCGTTCATCTTGTGGGCGACCATGATGCCTCGGTTCTCATCCATACACCAGTTGAGCTTGACAGACGTGCCATAGTACCCGTTGGGCAGCTTGTCTGCTCCCTCAAAGCATACATATTTCGCAGCTCTTTGGGGATTGGCCATTTTCAGAAGAGCGCCGATCGGCACACCAGTCCACAAAGCAGTCGAGAGCCCAGCGGCTCCCCAAGAGAATCCCTTGGACTTGCGAACCACATTTTGCTCCTTTCGACGATTGCCAGCGCACACCAGCGTAACAGGGTATGTGAATTGGTCATACTTCTGGATCAGGTCACGGACAGTAATTGTGAAGGGCTTTTCCACTAGTCCATCGACAGTAAATGTCCAATCCAGGGATTCATCGTCGGGGCAGTGAGGTACTGAGCCATGGTTGCGAACGTAATGCAGATTCTCGCTGGTCAAAAACCCCTCATCGTATAATTCGTTCAGGGGCGGCTCGACATTGAAAGGGTGAACGCCCGTGAGCCGTATTAGCCTGGGATCGCGGTTAACGCGGTGGTCTGGCGTTTTCAAGTCTTCTTGGAGAACCTGGGTGGGAGTATTTGTGGGTGGAAGAGCATAGGGTTTCAGAAGCTGGCCGAGCTTCTCTACTGGAGGAGTCAGTGGTGTAGCATCGACTTCGTCTCGTTCGTCGTCGCTACCAGCATGAGAATTGCCGACAGTCCAAGGTGGACTAGGAGGAAAGGTGTTTGTGGTGTGAGCTACACCGAGTTGGCTTTTGACTGCCATCTTGGCACACAGGTGTATATAATAAGACAAGTAGATGGCAAAGGATGTTTTCCGCTTTCAAGATGACCAACAGCAGAATTCCCCGGGCCTCTGGGCGACATGAGTCAACTCCTCTTGCAATGGGACGGGCGAAGTGTCCGAGTACAAGCGCCTTAACTTTGGAGTAGTGCTTCCCTGGTGGCAGCGAGGCCGACTTTTCGCAACTAGTAGATTTGACTTGCGAAGCAGGTTGCCTACTTTCGATAGGATTGCAACCGTGGCAAGGGCGGGCATATAAATCCGGGACACGCTGCAACTCACTACGGCACATTCTCTGCCGCAGGTGGGCCAAGGCCTTATAACTGCTGAGCGAATCTGCATCACAACGCGGCCATGGCTAGCATACTTGAGGCTTTGGTCTAAAGTTTTCGAGGATTTCCGCGGAGGGGCTGTTGTTTGTTTTATCGAGCTGGCGATTGGTAGTTGATAGGAAGCACCTCAGGTCGTATCTTTGTGGCGCTCACCCCATAAACTGGTCTTCAAAGCCTATCTGCGATAAAACTTAGTTATCAGCCCGCACCACACCCGATAGCCAAACCCTTTATCTGGCACATGGCAGACTTTGTCGATCTTGCTCTCACTTGCGGTAACTCCTATGAAGATGTGCCGAGTTATCTTGCCAGCGTTGTGAAACTCCTTGCCCACGTCTTGACCACACGGTCGAGGCGCTTCCTTTCTGTCCCACAACAGCAATTGGGTGCCGTGTACATGCAGCGCAGAAATATCAAGCTACTACTTTGCAGCTGTATAGTCAGGTAGCCAGGCTGGTTCAACCTTGGGGAAGACGGCATCGACGCAGTGATGGAGGTCTCGGAGCCGGCAGAGTGATGACGGCGTGAGGGCAAAGTTTCGGATTTCCAAATAGCCGGCAGCGATTGGCGATGCGGCTGCTACGAAACAGAATCAAGCACGGGCTGGTCAAAGATTGACTGGAATGGGGGCGCTGAGGCCCTCCCCCCCCCCTCTTATCGTGCCTAGCAGCCTAGGTCGTATGGATTGAGCATCTCCGGGGTACATCTCCGGGGTGCATTTCCGGGGCGGGAGGATGCGAAGAAAGGCATTTGGAGTGCCAAAAATTTGATAAAGGAGGTTTCTGTGTTACGGTGCTCTAGCTGCTTCGGGGGGTGAGTAGTCTTGAGAAACTTGAAAGTAAAGCGAATCCGAAAATGTTGTTGTCGGAGGCAGATCAATGACAAACGAGTAGCCGGTATGGTAGTGCTGTTAGTTGCGAACTTGCGGCTCTGCGACGGTGACCAAAAAAAGGAGGTACCTAGTTAGGTACATACCTAACTATCTGAAGAAGACCGCGCCAATGTTGATCCGATTTGCTACAGGGGGCTCCAGTCGTTCGGTGAAGGAAGGCAGTTTGGAGAAACTTGTACTACCTACTTAGATACCTACCTAACCACCCAACTTTTACCTAGGTAGTACAGTCCGCGTGTTTGCCACTGCGATAGTGATATCAGGCCTGTACCTGGATATTGATTTACTCCAAGAAAATATAACAAAAACTTGGGGAAAATGGTCACCATATCAGAAGCGCCGCTTCACCACAACAAAACAAAACAACATGCACCTCCCAGTGGCTACAGCATCACTCATTCACTGGGCAGATCCAACCTGTCCGCCCGTCTTGCCCGTGCGCCACAAGCTCGCGAAGACGCTAAACCAACACGGGCGTCTCCCCTCCAGAAAACCCACTCCAGAATTATCCATCCACATGCTATCACAGTTCTAGCCACACGTAAAACGTAAACGCCATCTTGACCATATTCAATCATCGCCGACGTCTCGCCCGTTATTGCGCTTCTGCTGGCTGCTGCCCAGCCTCGCCTCTTTGCACGCACCGATGCCGACGATCCTTGCCCGGTCGCTGCACCCTTTGTCGGCGCAGCTTATCCCTTAGCGCACCCAGCGTCCGGATGTAGCCACTTACTACCTTTTTGCTGTTAATACCACTGATTCAAGCCGCGGTCCCCGATGGATCGCGCAAGAAAGCGTACGTTCTCATCTGGCAACTCTCAGAGCTCTCATCTGTCCCGAGGCCTGCTAACTCTGGCGCAGGCGAACTCCGCGCTGCAAACGAGCGTGTCTGGGCCGGCGAAACCAATCTCTTTCAAGTCAACAGCTCTCTCGATTCCTCTCTCAAGAAAAACACTGCCTTTATCAAACGACTTCGTACCGCAATCACTTCTGCTACTCTGAGCACCTTTCTTCAGGAAATTCGCACCCTCAGCCTACACAAGTACCTCTCCGAGATCATATCCGCCTTTTACGAGGGACTCTGCAAGCTCAAAACTCCGGGCGAGGTCGATGCCGGTGCCGAGATTGCTAGTGCTCTGCACCAACGCTTCGGCCCTGCCGAGTTCACAGAGCACCTCAGCTGGCTTCTAGGCCGTGGCATGGCCACACCCGACAAGAGTGCGCTCAAGGCTCTCCCCCAGGAAGTCCGCGAAAAGGAGGACAAGGAGCGTCTTACCAGACAAAGGGCGCTGCTGCGAGTCGTTACCGAGCTATGGCTGCTCGGCGTCTTGCGAACCTTGGACGATGCCGTAAAACCCGATGAGGCGACAAAAGCTGTAGCATCGAAATCCGCCGAAATAAAACCCCGCGCAAGCACAAAGAACAACACTTTTGCCGAGCCATTTCCACTAGAGGTTCTCAAGGACCTCCTTGGCTATGATCGCGAGCACGTCAATCTTCCTTTGCTCGTCATTTTCGTCAAGGCCTTTAGCTGGGACGTCCTTGGTGTCAAGCCTGTCAATGCTGATGGCAGAAAAACCATTGAAGAAGACGGCGCCGCAGCAGAGCCTCTATTATCTGCTACAGAAACCGAAGGCATCGTAGTTGATCAGCCTTTTACTTCGCCAGAACTATCAGAAAAGTTCAAGAAAATTCTCATCAAGTATTTCGACGACGTCAAGAATCACATTGTTCGCGACCAAAAGTCTATACACTCGCAAGCTCGCCGAAATGCAGAGGCATATGTCAAGAGTGGCGAGGTCTTCGAAGACCGGCAAGCAAACTACGAAAAACAGGTCAAGACCCAAGACCGTCTCGTCTCAAATGCTCAGGTCATTGCCGACGCCATTGGAGCTGAGATGCCTGATCTGAAAGACTCGGACGACTCGCTCAACGCCTCTGGTGCTGGTATCGGCCTTGTGAAGACGGGGGAGTATCTCCGCTCCCCTGCCGATGGGTTGGGTATCTGGGACGATGATGAAGAGAGACGCTTCTATGAAAACTTGGTCGACTTGAAGGGCAAAGTTCCATCCATGCTGCTGGAAGATGGCAAAAAGAAAAAGACGGATGGTGAAGATCAAGTTGGCAGGAAGACGGATGAGGCCGAAGCTACAGTTGCTGCAGATCCTGCCGAAGATCAGTCCACGGCCATTGCAAACAAGACAATTGGTGCACAAGTCGACGCGCTGCTCGCACGACTGCCGGACTTGACAGGTAAAGAAACTATCGATCAGATGGCAATCGACTTTTGCTATCTCAACTCCAAAGCCTCTCGCAATCGGCTCGTGAAAGCCCTGACTGAAGTACCCAAGGGTAGAGGAGACTTGCTTCCCTCTTGGTCCCGCCTCGTCGCTACGTTGGGCCGTTACATGCCAGATGTTCCCAAGGGCCTTGTTGACTACCTGGATGCCGAGTTTCGCAGTCTGCAGCGCCGGAAGGAAAAGGATTTTCTCGGCCAGGTCCGCCTTGGCAATATCCGCTATCTTGCTGAGCTCACCAAGTTCGGCGTGGTGCCGGAGCACGTAGTCTTTCATTGTCTCAAAGTCAGCCTAGATGACTTTTCCCGAATGAACATTGAGATTCTCTGCAATCTCTTGGAGAATTGTGGTCGATATCTGCTCAAAACACCCGACACTGCTCCACGAATGGTGAGCTTCTTGGAAACGCTGCAGCGCAAAAAGTCGGTTCAACATATTGGTCAACCGGAACGAATGCTCATCGACAACGCTGTCTACTATGTCGATCCACCAGAACGTCCTGCTATTGAACAGAAAGAGCGAACACCAATGGAGCTATTTATTCGAAAGCTAGTCTATAACGACATGACAAAGCGAAATTATAGTAAAATCCTGAAGCAGATCCGGCGCCTGCATTGGGAGGAAAGCGACGTAAGTTGAACTGCCAGGAAGACGTCAAGACATGTCGTTGATCAATTTATAGGTTGTTGCCATGCTTGAGAAGGTGTTTTCCAAGCCTGGCAAAGTTAAGTACGGCAACGTGCATCTACTCGCCATCCTTTTGAGCGCACTCTATCGCTATCACCCTGCCTTTGTTGTCAAGGTCATAGATAATGTCATTGAGTCCATCACGTTTGGCGTTGAGCAGAATGACTTTAGAACATTTCAGCGCAGGGTGGCCGAAGTAAAGTATCTGAGCGAGCTCTACAACTATCGAATGTTGGAGCACCCCGTCATCTTCGATGCCATGTACAAGATTCTTACATTCGGCTATGGTGGCGCTCCTGTGCCCGGACGGTACAATTCTTTTGACCCGCCGGATGACTTTTTCCGCATACGACTGATCTCGACAATGCTGGAAACATGTGGTGTGTTTTTCAATCGCGGCGCTGCTGGCAAGAAGCTGGATTTTTTTCTTTCCTTCTTTCAGTACTATGTCCACACAAAGATTGCACTTCCGATGGACATTGACTTTATCGTGCAAGACACTTTTGGTTTGACTCGTCCTCAGTGGAAATTTGCTACCAATTTTGAGGAAGCCACAAAGGCCTTCCAAGAGGCCGTGGCCCTGGATCAGAAGTCTAGCGGCGCAGACAAGGCAAATGATGCCGACGCCGACGATGCGACTAGTGGCGCTTCGTCTGACGATGAGCATGGCGATTTGGACGAGATTGAGGGCGATGCAGATGTGGATGAAGATGATGACAGTCTCTCAGAGGACGAAGAGGACATAAACGAAGTAGCTGAAGATTCGGATGCTGATAGTGAAGATTACGATGAGGCTATTGTTGTCACGAGACAGGAGGAGGCAGTCGATCCGGAAGACGAGGCTGATTTCGAACGGGAATATGCCAAAATGATGGCGGAGAGCCTGGAGTCGCGAAAATTCGAGCGCAAGCAGCAATTCGATGTCCCCCTTCCCGTTCGGCCCAAGGCTCGAGAGTTGGGTGCCGGCGAAGGGCCGCCAATACCGGAAAGCTCTGCCGTCCCAGCAAACAAGATGGCATTTTCTCTCTTGACAAAGAAGGGCAATCGCCAGCAGGTACGTACATATCAAGCGCTGCAATCTGCGCATACTAATCCTCCGTAGACGCGGACGGTCGAATTGCCGTCCGACTCTGCCTTTGCTCTTGCCATGAGAACATCGCAGCAAGCTGAGCGGGAAGAACAGCAGCGCATCAAGAGCTTGGTCTTGAATTATGATTTGCAGCAAAGTGATGACCAAGACAGTAAGCGTGCACCGACTTTCACTTGACCATGGCGGAAACTGACAAATGTGTAGGTGGCGAGAAGCAAACGACGTTCTACCACAATCGAGTCGAGCGCTCTGGCAAAGACCGAGGTCAGCGAGTTCGAAAACTGCAGCTAAGCGATGTGGACTGGTAGGACAGAGGCCGATCGCGAGGCAAATCAAAGCTATACTACCGCAAACAGCTGCTGGGGATCAAATCGCATGCGTCAATGCCGTGCCCGCAAGAGTCACCGTAGTGAATCCCAGCAGATGCAATCCGGGCCAGGCGTAAGCACATTGCCAAAGACGCCGCTGTGATTGCTAAAATTGCACGGGAGCGCGTCGGCACTTGGTGACGCCGAGATTGCAGGCGTGGCGCTGGTGGGAATTGCCGCACTTCTCTCAGGGCACATTTCTGCTAATCATGGATTGTTCCCTGTACACTGATGCCGTTCAACCATGTTCGTCAGATGGCGTCGAGACAAGTGCATAGTTATTCATATATCAGCGTTATTTGCAGATGGTGTCTGCCACGTATCTAAGAAGCATATTTTGAAGCCACAATCGAGATGAGAGATTAAAACAAAGTGTACTGACGCTACGTTGGCGCACGCTCAACAAAGAACCAAGTTTTTATACGAAGCTGTGACACCTGGGACCGCCAAAATAGCAACAGCAAACACAGCAGGTGGCGCCTGCCATTCGTCGGGCGTTGGGTACGGAGTAGAGGTGGCACAAGCCCAAGCGGTACACGGCCGACTGCATGAGGCGGTGTCACGGCGAAACTTGGGCTGAAGAATGCTTTGGTAATATATCTCCTTTGTCAACTGCGGTTGATAAATGGCGGTTGCAAGGACGTCGTTCATGTGAACCGAGGACGGCGAACCTCTTGCAAGATTATTTGTCGGGCGCTGAACCTTTGCTACCTACCTATGGCTTCGATATCCGCGGCATGGCCGATCAAGGACGTGAGTAGGCGCATGGATTGGGGGAAAAAAAGAGAGAGAGAAAAGAGGAAAGTCTGCAGATGGAATCAATACATGCTAACTGATATCCTTGTCTAGATTATTTATACGTCAGTGGTCGGCGTGGTCATGCTGATGGCGCTGTTGGAGTGGTTTCTTTGGCTGTCGGCATTCATGTATTGCATTTTCAAGGCGTTCAAAAAGGCAGAACATTGGTCCATCAATGTGCTCTGCATTGTCGTGGGGCTCGCCTTTCTGTTGATGAGGCAGGTTTTGCGCATCTGGATGCTGGTGCTGTGCCTGCTAACCGCATCGCAGACTAGTTTTCTTGCCCGTCATGGTGGTGACGCTCCCACTGCCGAAGCAGATTACCCGCTACTGGCCGGAAAGAGCAGCCATGGTCCTGCAGTCGTTTGCATTTTGGAGCTTTGCGATTCTCTTGACGGTGCCATGGCTCTTTTGCATCTACCAACTCGTGACGAACCAACTCGGCCGAACGAAGCGAATAAAACTGGTGCTGGACGATGTGACGGCTCCAAAGGTGGTCATCGTTATGCCCTGTTACCGAGAAGAGCCAGATGTCCTGGTTACTGCAATCAACTCGGTGGTGGACTGCGATTATCCGGCAGCGTGCATTCACGTCTTCTTGTCGTTTGACGGCGATCAGCAAGACGAGCTGTACTTGAACACAATCGCAAATCTTGGCGTACCAGAATCAACGGGCTCATATCCGCGCAGCATTGACGTCATGTATAAGTCGTCAAGAGTGACTGTTTCGCGGTTTCCTCATGGAGGGAAACGGCACTGTCAGAAAATGACATTCCGATTGATTGACAAGGTCTACGAGCGCTACTTGAAGCGCAACGACAACTTATTCATTCTCTTCATTGACTCTGATTGTATCCTTGATCGAGTGTGCCTGCAGAACTTTGTCTACGACATGGAGCTTAGTCCAGGCAACACCAAGGACATGCTGGCAATGACTGGTGTCATCACCTCGACGACAAAGAAGCATAGCATCATCACCCTACTACAAGATATCGAGTACATACACGGGCAACTGTTCGAGCGGACAGTAGAATCCGGATGTGGCTCAGTGACATGCCTTCCCGGAGCTTTAACGATGCTTCGGCTGTCGGCATTCCGACGAATGGCAAAGTACTACTTTGCTGACAAGGCAGAACAGTGCGAGGACTTGTTCGACTTTGCCAAATGTCACTTGGGGGAAGATAGATGGCTTACACATCTATTTATGATTGGAGCCAAGAAAAAGTATCAGATTCAAATGTGCACGTCTGCATTTTGCAAAACGGAAGCCGTACAGACATATCGATCACTTGTTAAGCAGCGGCGTCGATGGTTCTTGGGGTTTATGACGAACGAGGTGTGCATGCTGACAGATTGGAGATTATGGAAGCGATATCCCATTCTCGTCTTGGTTCGGTTCATGCAGAATACGATTCGGACGACGTCACTGCTGTTTTTCATCATGGTCATCGCACTATTGTCCACAACGGCGACGATTCACGACCTTCCGGTGGGATTTATTGCCGTGTCTCTGGGCCTAAACTGGGCACTGATGCTCTACTTTGGGCTGAAACTTCGGCGCTTCAAGGCGTGGCTATACCCGCTCATGTTCATTTTAAACCCATTCTTCAATTGGTATTACACTGTATATGGGATTTTTACGGCTGGGCAGAGGACGTGGGGAGGCCCGAGAGCCGACGCCGCGGCAGCAGACGGAACAACAACAGCGCGAGAAGCAGCGGAGAAGGCGGAAGAGCAGGGAGATGAGTTGAATGTTGTTCCAGAAACATTTATTCCGGCGAGACAGGCAAGGCTGTTGCAGTCTCCCGGAGTTTCGGCAGGTCAACAGCAAGGGCTTGGAAGGACAAAGAGCACCGTTCGGCCCCCGGACAAGGTGGACGGTTTATTCTCGGCGAGACAGCGGACCAAAGAAGGTACATTTGAGCACGTCAATGATTCCATGGTGGCTGGGGGAGAATCAGTGCTACCTCAATGGGCGATGTACGGGGCGCGTGATTCTGTGGAAAGCATGTTGTCTGAGGGTGAGGCGATGCAAGGGAGAAACAATGTGCTGCAGAGTCAGTTTATGGAAAGGTTTATGAGCGAGGAGGATAAGAGGAAATACATGGCAGCCCAAAGGGCCAAGGAAGCGAGGCATGGCCACGAGGGAGGAGAGCGCGGAAGAGGTAGCGGCGGGGGAGGTACTGGGTCGTCGCGGTGAGGGCGAAGCAGATTAACTGGAGATTTGGGAGATTTACAAGAGAACTTGCTAGCAAGTAATATGACGATTAATTCTCAAAGTCATGTGTCAAGAAGATTGTTGTTGATATTAGACGAGGCGTTGTCTTGGCAAGCAGCTTATAGGCCAGCCGGGTATAAGTGACGAGGAGAGTTGGGGTGGATGGGTGGACGGCGGGGCAACCGGGCAGGGCAGAAGAGGGGGGGTTGTGGGATGGATCATGGCGGGAAGGTGTTGAGCAAGATGGAGTTGTGATATTGAAAAGGTTGGTTGAGTCGATGGGAGATTGTATGAGTCGTCAAGTGTGGAGGTTGAGTGATGAAGCCATGATGGGTGATCACTAGTAAGTGACCAGCGGGTGGCTTTGAAGAATACTAGGTAGGTAATTAAGTACATACCTAGGGTAATCTTACTGCTACAGTCCAGCCCTCTGTAGGTATCTAGAAAGCAAAGCAACCTGGCTAAGCAGACGGGTACCACGGGCACCACGGGCACCACGGGCAGCTAGCTACAGCAAGTTAGTTGGGTAGTTGGCTGGGAAGATGTATCCAAAGACTGCTCTGGAAAATTCTTCCAGCTTCTACTAGATGCTTTTGCCTGTCTTGGCGGGCACCCGAGGCCGTGTACATGTGTCCATGATGGCGGGGCAGCCGAAACCGTGTACCAGTCTGGGCAAATTAAAGTGGCGGAGCTACCCAGGAGGGAAGAGCCCCGCGCTAGTGCAAGAGGTACCTTTCTTGGCTGTAATTTTTTTTTCTCTCCGTCTTGTCTTCTGCTGTGAGGCAGCAACTTGACCGCCCGCCGCTAAAAGGGAGACAATGATTGGCCAAACTTGCGGTTTTGCCCAGGCGCTGTGGCGGCGGGCGACCCCTGCCGTGGCTGCTGCACCGCTGTGCCTAGCAACCGCCAACTGACAAGCCTGAAAGAAAATATAAAAAAAAGGCGTCAGTTCTGTGCATGCATCTATCTAGCTTGGTAGGCAGGTAGACGGGTATAACTACTGTCAGAGCTGCTGCTTTTTGAGCTGTACGACTTTGCCTTTCAATGTAGCAATACTGTCACCCGATATCATATAAGCATTTTTCTCCTTGCCGATACAAACTACCAAATTAAATATAACCTCTGGACCGCCGTGTGCAGCCCCCAAGACGTTCTTTCACCTCACCCGCCAGCCGCCAACACGTCAACCGTCCGCTGCCCCGCCTTCCGAACCAAACCTTTCTTCTAGGCCATCATCCATCCATCCATCCCCCTCCTCACACCTCGAATCTGCAAACAAACACCCAAAACCAAACCCTCTCGAATAGACTTCAGCGTCCCGGATTTTTGCTTTGAAAATCGCGGCTGATTGGGGAAGATATTCTTTCTGAAATTCTGTCTTTCTACACATTCACTCTTCTCACACAGCAGCCATGAGTGTCGTCGGTAAGTCGCTTTTGCCGAACCTCAACCCACCGCTTTGCCCAGGCGCAGCGCACACAAATGCCAACCACCTTGGGCTCGCCGTCTGCGCTTGTGACTCGCCTGTCTCTTTTCGCGCGCACATCGCTGACATTTCTCCTCTTCTTCTTCTTTAGGTGTCGATTTCGGTACCCTCAAGACGGTCATTGCCGTCGCCAGAAACCGCGGCGTCGATGTGGTATGTTTGCCCAACCAGACCCAGCTTCTTCCGCCTTGCCCAGTTTTCACATGCAGAGCCATCATACTGACCTTGGATCGCTCATAGGTTACCAACGAAGTTTCCAACCGTGCCACTCCGTACGTTCCCCCCAGACTCTTACAAAATACCCCCCAAGCCAAGTCCCTCGCTAACTAGCCGCCCGCTATAGTTCTCTCGTCGGATTCGGTCCCAAGTCCCGCTATCTCGGCGAGACGGCCAAGACCCAGGAAATCTCCAACCTCAAGAACACCGTCAACTGCCTCAAGCGCCTTGCCGGTCGCGCCTTCAACGACCCCGATGTCCAGGTTGAGCAGCAGTTCATCACTGCTCCCTTGGTCGACATCAATGGCCAGGTCGGCGCCGAGGTCAGCTACCTTGGCAAGAAGGAAAGGTTCACGGCCACTCAGCTCGTCGGCATGTACCTGAGCAAGATCAAGCAGACTGCCGCCGCGGAGCTCAAGCTCCCCGTCTCCGATCTCTGCATGAGCGTTCCTCCCTGGTTCACCGACGCCCAGCGCCGCGCCCTCTTCGACGCTTCCGAGCTCGCCGGCCTCAAGCTCCTCCGCCTCATCAACGACAACACCGCCGCCGCTCTCGGCTGGGGCATCACCAAGCTCGACCTCCCCAGCGCAGACGAGCCCCCCAAGCGCGTCTTCTTCGTCGACATTGGTCACTCCAGCTATACCTGCTCCATTGTCGAGTTCCGCAAGGGCGAGCTTGCCGTCAAGTCCACTGCCTGGGACCGCGACTTTGGTGGCCGTGACTTTGACAAGGCCCTCGTCGATCACCTCGCCAAGGAGTTCAAGACAAAGTACAATGCTGATATCTACACCCACGGTCGCGCCATGGCCCGTACCATTGCCGCCGCCGAAAAGTGCAAAAAGGTCCTATCCGCTAACCAGCAATCTCCCGTCAATATTGAGTCTCTTATGAATGACATTGACGTCTCCGTCAACGTCACCCGTCAGGAATTTGAGGACATGATTCAGCCTCTTCTTAACCGCACCTTCGAGCCCCTCGAGGCCGCTCTCGCTCAGGCCAAGCTTACCAAGGACGACATTGACATTGTCGAGGTTGTCGGCGGTGGCTCCCGTGTCCCAGCTCTTAAGGAGCGTCTCCAGTCCTTCTTCGGCAAGCCCCTCTCCTTCACCATGAACGCCGACGAGGCCATTGCCCGCGGCTGTGCCTTTAGCTGCGCCATTCTTTCCCCCGTCTTCCGTGTCCGTGACTTTGCCGTCCAGGACATTGTCAGCTATCCCATTGAGTTCACCTGGGAGAAGGCTGCTGATATTCCCGATGAGGACACGAGCCTTACCGTCTTTAACAAGGGCGGTGTTTTGCCCTCGACCAAGATTCTGACCTTTTACCGCAAGCAGCCTTTCGACCTTGAGGCTCGCTACGCCAAGCCTGAGGACCTTCCCGGAAAGCAGACACCCTGGATCGGCCGCTTCTCCGTCAAAGGTGTCAAGCCCACCGAAACTGACGACTTCATGGTCTGCCGCCTCAAGGCCCGTGTCAACATTCACGGTATCCTGAATGTCGAGACTGGCTACTACGTTGTCGATCAAGAAGTCGAAGAGGAGGTCAAGGAGGAGGGTGACCCTGAGGTAAGATTGACTCCTATATCTCTCTGGTGAAAAATGCTAACATTGTTTCAGGCCATGGACACTGACAAGAAGGACGACGCCCCCAAGAAGACTCGAAAGGTCAAGAAACAGGTCCGCGCCGGTGACCTGCCCATCTCCAGCGGCACCTCGTCTCTCGACGAAGCCACCCGCACCGCCCTGACCGAGAAGGAGGCAGCCATGGTCATGGAAGATAAGCTCGTCGCCGACACCGACGAGAAGAAGAACGAGCTTGAGGCTTACATTTATGATCTTCGTGCCAAGCTCGACGAGCAATATGCTGATCTTGCCAGCGATGAGGAGAAGGATAAGATTCGCGCCAAGCTTGAGGCTTCCGAGGTATGTCGATTTTATGCTCCATCAAACTTGAAACTCAACACTAATCATGTCCGCAGGATTGGCTCTATGACGAGGGCGAGGACGCTTCCAAGGGAGTTTATATCGCCAAGATTGACGAGATTCGCGCCATGGCTGGTCCCGTCGTCCAGCGCCACTTTGAGAAAGTCGAGGCTGAGCGACAGGCTGTCCAAGAACGCGTCGATGCCGAGCAGGCTGCCAAAAGAGCCGCTGAGGAAGAAGCTCGCAAGGCTGCTGAGGCTGAAAAGGGCGCCGAGGGTGCCGACGCCGAAATGAAGGATGCCGATGGCGCCCAGGCCGATGATGCCGCCGTTGACCCCAAATAAGTGTTTGAACCAGTATGGGGCGCGTTGAGTTTTTTTTCACAGAAAATGACATGTTTTATGAAGGTCTAAAGAAAGAAGAGAAAAGCAAACAGAGACTTTTGATTTAGGAGAATGCTCTTTTCATTGGGACGCAATATAAACAAAAGAAGGCATGAGGGACATGGGAATATTCTTTTCTTTTTTTTCTTTTTTAATGTTTTAGAGACGACAAATAAAGATGCTACATAGATGCGTCTTGTGCGCAAAAAGGTCTTTGCTCGAATGATTTCAGTGACCAAAGTTCTGCACAGCGACATCTTGCATCAATTTTCCCTATTACGTCGAGGACGCAGAATAGTTGACAAGGGTTTGAAAATAAAATCATTCAACGTTGAAATAAACTATATAAAAATAAATTGAACAGTACAAAAAAAGAAAAGTAAAATGTTTTCCTTGGCATCATCTGCTCTTCATTCTTTGCTTCATTCTTCCTTGAATCTTTCCCACATTCTTCTCTTCAATCATTTCTACATTCTTTTCTTCATTCTTCTCTGTTTTCGATTTTTCCATTAGAAAAATGGACAGATGAGGAAACTAGATGAGGATAGGTGAGTAAATCAAAAAGAGTTGGTTCAACTTGTGACCGTCATGCTTTTGTGTAAATGCCCCAGCGTCCGTTTTCCTTTTACGTCACGACCCGGATCAAGAAAGCACTGCATCATCCCGTCCACACAAAAAAGATGCCGACATCTTGTAAATCCTTCATCATGAACATCATATTCGTGCACACGGGGAAGCAGACAACCTCTGCAACGCCCCGTTTACTGGATATCCAGCAGCGGCTTTAGCTTGACAATAAGGTTCCACTCCGGGTTCGTCACCTCTTCACGGTAAAACTCCTTTAGGCAATTGATGCTCGCGCGCGAAATCTGGCTGTACAGCTGGTCCGACTCCTCGAGCTGCCGGCCGTAGGTGGGCTGAGCGCCGCCCATTTCGATTTTAATCGCCACCGACGGCTGGCCCTTTTTGCAGACGGGAATCTGCTTGTGCTCGCGCTCAATCGACGTGACGCGACCGAGCTTGATAATCTCCTTGACGTTGGTGATGGGGTTGGTCTTGACGGCCGCGATGGGGGTGTTGATCTTCAGTTGCCCGTCCACGACGTCGACGCCAATGACAATCGGGCCCGTCTTGTTGAAGATGGCGACGGGCTTAAGCACGCAAGGGAAGACGGCGAGCAGCTTGGACTCTTCGCGCTTCTTCTCCAGCATCTCCTTCATGTGCAGGTTGAACGCGTCAAAGAGGTGATAGATGATGTCGGCTGTGAAAATCTTGATGCCCTGCTCGTCGGCGTATTGCTGCGCCTCCTTGTCGACCTTGACGTCGAAGCACATCATAATGGCCAGGTCGGGCGCCTTCTCCAGCATGATGCCGCACTGCATCACGTCGCGCTTGTACACGGGACCGATGCCAACGTTGGCGACGGGAATCTTGCAGTCCTTGAGGAAATCTAGCAGGGCTTCGAGGGAGCCGAGGGTCGAGGCCTGGACGCTGACGCCACGACCCGACTTTTCTACGCGGCTCAGAAGGTTGTCGAGGTCGGATAGAACCTCGTCCTCAATGTCATCTTCGTCGTCGTCGGGGCCGACGACCATCAAGCGGGAACCAGCAATGGCGCCCTCCAGGCCCGGCGCGCTAATCTTGATACCAAGAGCAGCCTTGACTTCTTTGTTGTGTACATATTGCGACTTGAGACGAAGTTCCTTGAGAGGGGCGGGTGTGAGCAGCGCTCTGATATTTGTCTTGATGGCCCCTTCGGTACCGCATACCACGATGCGGTCGCCCTCCTTGAGAATACCGTTCGACAGAATGACGTCAATGGTCATGCCGAAACCTTCGATGGCCTTGACTTCGAGAACAGTAGCCTGGACTTCGGACAAGTACATGAGAGCATTGGTCATGCGCTCCTGTGTCAGTTGGATAATGAGCTTGAGCATGTCAGGGATACCCTCTCCAGTGTGGGCAGAGGTGGGCACCAGCGAGACGTTCTTGGACATGGACGGGTTCTCGTAGTAGAGCTCAGCATTGAACCCTTGCTCGGAAAAGGCGAGCTTGGTCTCGGACAGACGCTTCTCGAATTCGTTGTGGACCGCCTTGTTCTGGAGCGCGAGACTCTCCTGGAAGCCGTTGTTGTCAATCTTCTTCCAGCCAAACAGTCTGTCAATCTTGTTCAAGGCGACAATGAATGGAGTCTTGCGCTCGCGGAGCAGACGCATCGACTCGAGCGTCTGGGGCTCCAGACCGTGCATAATGTCGACGACCAGAATGGCAATGTTGCAGAGCGAGGATCCACGGGATCGGAGGTTAGAAAAGGACTCGTGACCGGGCGTATCAATGACCAGGAGACCGGGCACCTTGAACTCAAAAGTGCCGTCCTTGTTGATGACTTGCGTCTTTTGCTTGATGGCTTCGACGGG
This sequence comes from Beauveria caledonica, assembly GCA_030777785.1. Taxonomy (NCBI): domain Eukaryota; kingdom Fungi; phylum Ascomycota; class Sordariomycetes; order Hypocreales; family Cordycipitaceae; genus Beauveria; species Beauveria caledonica. The sequence goes on along the minus strand of JAPFSE010000261.1, from coordinate 65,924 downwards.
GAAATATGTAGCGCCAATCTGCTGGGTAATACCACCGGCTTCGCCTTCTTGGACATTGGTTTGTCGAATCTTGTCCAGGAGCTTCGTCTTGCCGGTATCGACGTGACCCAGAATACAGCAAATGGGGGAGCGGAGGTTGTCTTTGGAACGGGCATCCATGGCTGCCTTGTGGGCGACGGCACGGCGCTGGGCAGCTTCCTTTTTGCGCTGAGCCGAGGCGGCCTCCGCTCTGGAGACTTCCTCGTCGTCTTCACTGTCGTCGTCCGAGTCTTCGTCCGAGTCGTCGTCCGAGTCGTGAGCCTCCTTGCGTTGCGAGGCCAGTGCCGCCTTGGCGGCGGCCTTTTTCTCAGCCTCCTCGTCGCTGTCAGCATCCCAGCTGTCTTTGACATCGTCATCATCAGCCGCCGCCTCCCAGTCATCTTCGACATCGCTGCCCTCAGCAGCCTTCTTTGCAGCCTCTTCCTGCTCCTTGGCCTTTTTCTCCTCTTCGGCCTTTTTCAGAATCTCATCGGCCTGTATCCTAGCTCTCTCGGCAGCGGCAGCGAGAGCAGCCTCTTCTTCAGCCTTTTGCTCCATCTTACCCTTGCGCTTTTTCTCCGGGGCAGCCTTCTTCTTAGGTGCAGATTCTTCATCCGCAGGGCCTACCTTGATACCGGCCGCCAGCATCTGCTGGAGCTTGCGCTCGTTTCGGGCCTTTTCCTCCTTTTGAACCTTGGTCATGAATTTTCCTTCCTTTTTTAGCTGCTCGATGCGCTCCTTTTCTTTTTGCTTCTTCAGGGCCTTGGCCTCTTCTCTGCGCCTCTCTTCTTCCTCGGCGAGCTGATCGGCCTCGGCCTCCTTAGCGGCCAGCTCAGCCCTAATGCGTTCCTCCTCCTCCTTTTGAAGTCGAAGTTCTTCTTGCTGCTGCTGAATTTTGGCAATGTGGGCGGGGAGCTTCTTCTTCTTGCCTCCCGTCTCGGCAGCGGGAGCGGGAGCGGACACGTCGGGAACAGCAGCAGCAGTTTCCTTGACCGCGGGCGTTGCAGCTTCTGACTTTGCCGTGGCGGGAGTTTTCTTCTTGGCAGCCTGCTCCTTTTTCCTCTGCTTCTCGCGCTCCTTCTTGAGCTTTTCCTTCTCGGCCTTTGTCAGGATACGGCCGCCGTCGTCGCCGTCGTCGTCGGCAGCAGCATCAGCAGGCTTCGCAGGCCCGGGTTTGGCTTTACCACCCTTGCCCTTTTTTGCAGGAAGAGCGAACTCATCGTCCATGGCAGCCTCTTGGGCAGCTTTTCTGGCGAGGTCAACTGGAGGGGCAGCACCGGAGGCATCCTCGCCGTCGACAAAGTCATTGTCCTGGCCGCCCTTGTTCTTGCGCTTCTGCTTGTTCTTGCGCAGCTGGGCCATCAGGCCTCCGCCGCCTCCGGAAGCGGGTTCGTCATCGCCGTTGGCATTAGGATCGTCGGCGTTGTGTTGGCCATTGGCATCCTGCGGGGCAATGGTCTCGCCCAGATCAGTCTCCCAGTCGTTTTGGCCGTTCTTGTTTCCCTTCTTCTTGGGCGCCATGTTGGGTCGATGGGTGAAAGAGAAAAGTGCCGTTATCGAGGCTGCAGGCGTTGGCCTTTTATGACTTTGAGTCCTCCCGCGGTTCGGCGATGTTGCGGGGGTTGTAGAGGATGGAGGGTGGAAAGAAGGCAACAAAGTGCAAGCCCTCCAATCTTTCTTTTTTTTTTTTCGCCTCCCAATTGTCCGGCGGTGCAAGTGTGTTAGGTGTGGGGTTAAACCACACTGGCTGCGGTTCCTGTGACGCACGCTACATACCACAGCCCAGTAATACAGAGAGCACCGGCCAAACACCCAGATTCAGACTTGGCCAATATGCAATGCAGCTCAAGGAAGGCTCTGTGTGCTCTATAATTTATTCACGAAGCAGCATCCAGCCATTGCATGAAAATGCTCCTGTCAACCTAGGTACCTATCGGCCTATCGTAGCCTGTAGGTAGGTAGGTAGGTAGGTAGGTAGCGGGGCATTGGATAGCGGGGCTTCGCTGCCCCGCGGTCGGTTGTCACTGTCACCACCACCCAAGCAGCCAAGGTCCTCGCTGATGAAAAGCCACCATCGCCATGAAATCCGTAGCGCTGCTACCTAGCTTCGGTCCCTCAGACTCTTTTCGCTCTACTATTCAGTCAATCTTCTTCTTCTGCGATATACTCTACTTTCGGTGGGTGTGATTGGTGTCTAGCTTGCAAGAAAATATCTTCATCATCATAGTGTTAGACGTCATGCCTCTTTACACCAGCACATCAATTTCTTTTCTTTTTTTTTCTTTTTTTTAATTCCTCCTCATCTCAGATCCCTGCGAGCATCATCCTTCATCCCATCATGACAAGGATATATGACAGTCTTCCTCAACCTCGGTTCTACAGAACTGGCGCCAAGAGATAATCCAAAATCTCATATGTCAGTTCAAAGTATTTGTTATAGCGCCATTCTTCCTCCATACTGTCCCGGAAGCTGCTCGTGCATATCCCACCCTCAATGCCATCAAGGTATTCGCAGAATAAGTCGAGCCCGTCTCCACTGCCCACTATCTTTTCCAGTATCCGACCCTCTGTGCATTTCTCCAGAATGTCTCCGTCAATGTGCATCAGTCTTGGATGCAGCTGTGGCTCTAGATCCGCCTCGTCGTCGCCAGGGTCGCCGCTTATCGCTGGGTTGTAGAGCGGGTAAAGTAGCGGGCTGCGGTGTGCCAGTGTCTGGATGAGACACAAAAGTCTCCAGAGTTCGACTTCAATCAGTGTAAACTGATACAGTGCACCGTCAAGCCCTACTCCCAGCATCTCTGCTCCGTCATCGCTGCTGCGCACCGCGCCGTAGCGCACGCCTCGGTTCGCAGCTACCCACAGCGGTCGGCTCCAACATCTGACGAACCGCCGCACGGAGCTGGGAAGAAGGCCCTCAAACACAGCCCGCAGCTCAACGTTGTTTTCACTCTTGGGAACCCATACACCTGCGAATCCGTTCTTGTAATCTGCCAGTAGCGTCACTGGGCCAGCTTCTGAGCCGTCAACCTTGCTGCCAATGTCCAACATGTGAACTGTTCGCCTCGCCACCTGGTCTGTGTGAAGCAACGTCATGGCACTTCCGCTACCTGTGCGATGGTCGATTACTTCCAGCGAGTTTGTAAACGTCAAGGCATGAATCTTGCCATCCACAATCTTCAGCTGCACCGCTGGAGAGTCTAGTCGATATTCCTTCATCGGCTTCAGCTTCTTGTCGACCAGGTCCAGAACCTCCCAGTGCAGTGTGCGGTCCACGCAAAATATTAGCCCATCAGCGTCTCCTGTGATGGAACTCACTGGTCCGGACAGCCATTTCTTGTATCGGGTCCAGTATTTCAGACGTCGCACTGGTCCATCTTCCGCCATTACTTCTGTCTCCTTCAATGACACAATCAATAGACGACCATCCTTGGTCGTCACTAGGATAAAGGAAAACGTTCGCCCGTCTTTGACATAGAGCCACTCGTGTAGGCCGTATATTCGGTCGCCCTCGTGACCCAGTCCGGAAATGAAGTCTGAAGAATTCTTCTCCTTGTCCGATGGGTCTGAGATGATAGCTCCAGTTTCGGGGTCCAGAAATTCCAATGTTGGCCGGTCATTCCTGATCAAAGCAACAATGAGGCACTTCCACGTCTTCGAGTAAATAACCCTCAACGGCGATCCATCCAGTGTCATCGATCGAGGGATCAGTCCAGCCTGCGGCCAGATGTCTGTCATCAGGATTCTTGACCCTGCCAGCATGAGCAACGACATATGGCCGTCGTGCTCTGAGAGATTCTCATCGAGGCTGCAGATGGAGTGGATTGGCGGCGAAGGCATCGCTATATCATTCGAGTCAGTCGCTATCACGGCGCTTTTTGTCCCGAAGCATCCTTTTCGGGCCGAGTAATCGGAGAGCATCACCAAGCTTCCATCGCAGCTTGCAAACGCCGTGTGTCTAGAGCGCAAAGACCGTGGTGCAGGAAATATCTCTACCGGAGATATTCCTAGAGTCTCCGTCATCCAAGTGAGCTGTCTCGGCTCCTCCTTGGACACGGACATTGTTATCATGTGGCCACATCTGGTGCCCAGTATCAGCACCGATGTGTTTGACTCGTCGTCCACAGCGCAGATGCTCGTTACTGCCTCGAGATCAATCGTATCGGCCCCGTTGCCGTCCATACTCAAAGGTTTTCCGACAAAAAGTTGCCCATCTAATGTGTAGACAGAGAAACTCGGCTGCCCTTCACTAATGGAAGCGATACCCGCCAATTGCTCTCCAAGGACACGAAAAAGGCTCACGGCAGTAATCTCGCCGTCTACTTTCCAAGTCTTGATAAGATTGAAACTGGCTGATTGTTGCCCCAAGATGGATATCTCGGCCCCGTCTCTTTCTTGTGCAGACAGAAGAACTGTATTCTCCATGCCGTGGGCTTTGTCAATTCGAATATTAGGCGTGCCAAGTAGCTCTTCGAATGATGTTCGTGATCTATCAACGCTGTTAGCATTATGAGGTAGAAGTTTCGGAAAGTAAAATAATGCGTACTTTTCAGCAGAACCAGAGATACAAATGAATGCCTCAGTGATTTGCAGGATGCTGTTGCCAGGTTGCTGAGTTGCAAAAAGAGTACGACTCGAGAGATCTAGCAAAGTATCCTCGGCTTCTATTTCTTGGACCTGGCCGAAATCCTTGGCAAACTGCAGGACCCGAGTTGAGTGCGGCAATGTCAAAATCCCGAAAAGAGAGGCTATGCCCTGTTCATTCACGGGAAAGACCCATGCTTGCTTATTTGGCTCGCCTGATTCAATATCAAGTCCGATTTTCGCTTGAATACCTGAGCGCCACTGCGTTATACTACCATTGCAACCTCTTCCCGACGCTGTGAAGATACTATCAGGCTTTCGACTTGTCACAAGATTGGCGGCTCTCTGTCGTGATCCGGCATCTTTCGCCGTCACAGGCTCGTAAGTTGTTGCTACGTCAACAACGGGCGACCAATTTGGCGTTGTATTGACCTGATTTAGATCTGTTCGAGGAGCCAACTAGTGAGGAACAATATTGTCAGCATAGCTAGGCCTATGGATTGTGGTGTGGGGTTATACATACCTTCCATACGCCTCCCGCGCCAGAGTCTCCGCCAACAATCAAGACGTCAGAGAAGAGATCGTATGATGTTGCAAAAGCAGTACTGATATTGGTTTCCAAGCAGCCGACATTGATGACAGAGGGTACCATTTCTTTCTGGTCGATGTCCACAAAGATAAATGCACCGTCCTCGCGGGCAAGAAAAATAATGTCTGTTCGCTGGAACCATGTCCGCAGTCGCGCCGGACGCGTCCATGCCGTCCACAGCGGTTCACCCTTGCTGTTATAGAATTTGGTCTGCTTTGGCATATCAGTGCTTAGTCTTTCGTATTCAGGAGAGCCAGAAAGAGCATGCTTAACGACGCCAATGCTATTCTTGGAAACGGCGAAGAAGGCCGTCTTGAATTTGAGGGGAATCAGCAATATCGGCATCTTATGCTCAGTGGGTAAGCGATTTCCAATCTTTTCTTCATGAAAAACGGCCTTTAGGTTGTCACCAAGTTCCCAATCGTATGTCATCATTCTCGAGACGGGCTCTGTGTTGTGTCTTTCCTTGCGGATGACAATGAGCAAGAGTATGATGTGGTAGTCGTCCTCTGGGCGGGGAAAAAGAAAATCCATGTTGTGTATGAGTCCTTGAACGGTGCGAAAATGAATTCGGCGAATGGGAGAGAAAGTGCCGTCTTTGACATATCGCGAGTTGAGATACGTCCAATCGTGAAGCTCGTAAACAACCAGTACGCCTTCGGGGGACGAAGCAGCCATGTAGCGAGAGGAGGGGTCTACGGCTAAATGATAGCCAATGTATGGCACTGATCTTGGCAGCTTGTAGTTACTGAGGACGAACTCGAGCGTGGAGTCGGGCCTCTGGCGGAGAAATAGAAAGACTGCGTCGCCATTCTCGAGGATAAGAACGAGTACTTGGGGAGGTATAGCGTGGTGAGGGGTTGGAGAGTCAAGTGGTTCAGCAACGGGCTGATGAAGTTGAGGACTACCATCCTCTGATTTGACTCGAACAGCCAGAGAACCGTTGATGATGCCAGAGTCTGAACCTACGCCGAGAACAACGGCGTTTCGGATTCTGGGACCGAATCCACTCTTTCTAATGACTTGGTGAATTTGTCCATCCTTTCCGAGCTCACTGATCTGGACGAAGTGTTCCTGTTTGGCAACATGTAGTGTTAGTATGCAGGCTTCGTGTTGAGCCAGGTGAGTAGCTGGGTGCAAACGGCAAGCGGCAACAACATACCCCAATAAAGGCAAGATCCTGTTGCTTGGTGGAGCGAATTGAAAGTGGTAAGATCCATTTAGTAATCGGACTTTCTACGACAGTTTTTGTCAGGACACCTAGAGTTGGTGGCTCTGGAGGGCGAGGATCCGAAGGCGGTTTTTCAAAAGCAGAGGCTTGTAAAGCAGCTTGCAAATTGACCGTCTCGGTAACCCACTGGCCGCCACGAAGAACGTTGGTTTGGAAGGCCATGACATGGAATTGGTTCCTTGGTGGACAAGCCGCGTGTCAATATTGGTTGAGAGCAGATGAAGGTGGTTGAAAGTTGGAGCAGAGTTGGATGCTGTCGAAGATGGTGATGTAGACGGAATGTTACACTGCTGCCAACCAGAACGAGGCGGACAAAGGAAAAGGCAGCTACATCTTCCAGCTGAAGCAAATACAGAGAGAGGCGAAGGAAAGGAAGACGGCGAGAAAGAAGAGACCGATTTGGGAAATTAGGTGAGTGGCGAGCAGAGGATGGGCAATAGGGCGGCAGCTGTGTAGGCCTGCGGGTGACGGCAGGCGCGTGTGGTGCGTGAACTGGCGGCCAAGGAGAGGGTAGCAGGCAACAATATAACCTAGGTGTGGAAGCAAGGTAACTTATCAAATAAATAGAGCAGCACAGTAAGAACCGGACTCTAATAAGTGGCTGACGAATGTCACACCGACGCAAGTCTAGAAGGATGTCGGGGAGAAGAAGAGGAGAATGGACAACGGTGGAAGAGGGCAGTAGAGGAGGCGGCGAAGGGTCACAACAGAGGGCATAATTAGCAGGTGTAGGAGGTAGAATAGTTGATGGGTGTAGCCAATTTCGGGTACTTGGGCTGGCAGCAGGTGTGTGTGCGCTGAGCACTACCTAGGTACTAATAAAATACCGTATGACTTGGCTTGGGTAGGTACCTAAATTGATCAATCCACTGCTTCAGGCACACACCCGTGGTTGACGCGTTGGCAGCGAGTGACAGGCAAACGGCCAGCAAATAGCCCAGCCAATAACCTAGGTAAGGAGGTAGGTATAGCATGATATGTGTTTGCAGCATTTATACAGATACCTCTCTCTCTTTGCTTCCGACTTTCAGTATCAAGAGCAGCATTTGCACAACTGCCCGTAATTAGTGGTACTTTGCTGTTGGCGCGCTGTGCAGCTGTCGTGTCTGGGTGGGTGCTGCATGCAGCCATTGACCAACCTCCATGTACCATGTTAAAACTACAAATGACAGAAACCGTACAAGACGTAAATTCAATTGTATCATGTTACATTTTCAATATTCGGGTAATTTGCCAGCCGGTAACTAATTCGCCGTCGCAAACGACGACAGTATTGTGTGACAACTGACAAGCCAAGGCAGAATGTATATCCAATGGCAGCACATCGGACAACAACGCCGAGAAAGTCTTGTAAGTGAAGAAGAAAAAAAGCGAGAAAAAAAATTATTGCACAGTATGATGCATCTAGAAGACTCAGTATGCATCCGTGCATTGCCTACAAGTGTTTGTATGTATAGCTGCAGCAAGCCCATTTCCTTGCTGTCTATCCAAGCTCGAGACTCAAATACTATTTATATTTACTTATAGTACGGAGTAGGTATCCAGATACTGCAATCACAAGCCGCCTTGAGTAACGACTGATTGACCGCTCAACACAACATGATGAATGTTACGCTGTTGGCCCGCCCTGCTCCACGTTGCACTACATGGAAAATTCTCCTGCATTCTCCAAGATGGCAGCCTGCGCCGTTTCGATTACAGCTTTCCTGCTCCTCCCAGGTAGCACTGAACGGAGATGATGGTGGGAGGAGGGAAAGGCGGAAAAAAAAGTTCATGCCCACTCGACAAGCCCCACTGGGTAGACAGACGCGGGCTGGCGGGGCTCGGCGGTCTTTGCATTATCTGCTGGGTAAAGTAGAAAATTTGGCGTCTTTTCAGCAAGTCGCAGCGCCTCCGGGTGCCTCTTTCTGTCGTAGGTAGGTAAGTAGTATGTAGCGCCGCCACGTCCAGCCATCTTGAAAGGGAGGGGTGTCGTTCTTAGCTATTTGTCGGTTCACCATGATATGATCATGCATTACCCAGCCCAAAACATGCGAGCATGGCCAAGATGGGCATTGCACGAGAGCCTCTCTAGTAAATTAAGTTACGGTCCAGCTATGTAAGATCTCTTCTAGTTAGCTAACATCTTTGCTCAATTATCACCACATCATTACACGTTTGCCTGCCCTAGCTAGATGTCATGACTTGGCTTCTCCCTCTCCCTCATAGACCTTGTTATGCCTCCTCTCGTATAACCCATATCAACCTCCAGCTTCACCAACCACACCTTCTTGCCTGGGTAGTCATCTGCGATGCTGCAACATCACACACACCCCTCTCTACCTTCTGCCCTTTGCCGCCGCCTTGCCTTGTCTATTCGGCTCACTTGACGGACCCGGGGCCTACCTGCCACCTGCCACCTACTTACCACCTACTTCCTTGCCTACATACCAAAAAATCTCCAGAAAAACCGCCTCATGCTCATGTTTTCCACTTGAAGCTGCAACTTGCAATTCCAAGTATCCAGATACTTGGTGGGCCGCCCACTCGCAATACCGATAGTTTGCGTCCCGAATCCCCCCCGTTGCATGGGCGACATCCACCGACGACAACCCTCCCAGTACCCTTGCCTCTAACTTAGTTACGATACACTGGCTACCTTTGTATTGCCAACCGTCGAAATATGAACGACAAGATCGACAGCAGCGCCAGCGTCTTAGTCGACGCCTCTCTCCGCCTAGCTCTCACTCGATCCCGTCGCTTGCGCTCCCGTGACCCTGCTCGGTCCGCATCATGGTCAGGATCATTGCTGACGTAGTGACGCTCTTTTCACGCAAGGGAGAGAGACTAAGGACACCCAAGTATCAAACTTGCCAGGATTTCACACTACCAACATGGTTTACATGCGTGCATACCAAAGGGCTAGGTAACAACACACCAATATTACGACCCACGAATAGCCTGAGAGGGTCAACTCTTATACTTTGGAGGGCAAGGTTGAGCCTGCTCTGGTTTAGATTCCGTCTCAGAAACAGCCCGCTGCCACGTCTTTCTTTTCCTCGCCTATCTCAGCTTATCCCCTGTCCTTGTGCGACAGGCATGGCCTCAAATGCACCGTTTCGCGAAATCAACTGCTACCTTTACCTACAGTCAAGTCCCCAACACTGCCACTATGTCAACACATAGGAGTCAGAGTATTTTCCGTGGTCTCTGGCTCAAGCACACTATTGGGCTACAACACGAACAATCATATCTATGACGGGATCATACATAGTGTCTCACCAACAAGTCAGAAATTTTAGACTGCACCACTTGCAAACCGAGGGTGGGCATGACAGTGTCTCTTTACCCACACTTATTCACAATGGTGTTTTCAGGCACCCAACGTAAGAAGAGAATCCTTCAACTATTAGGCACTCTATGAGCGATTTTACCACTCCATAGAGATTACGGATTCACCACAATAGTGTCGTAGATAGCAGGGCCAACTAGTAACCCGTGCATCCCGCGTGATGCGGCTGCCACATCCAAATATATGGCACGATACAACGCCCAGCTTTCGGGGCCTAGCCTTGAAGGCGATACGAAATCCGCAACAACACGTGCTGTTACTGACGGGAGCGTGAAGGTGGTGGCGTTTATTAACGCAATAGTGCTGAGCCTGCTGGTGATATCGTTGGCCCCGTGCGCAACACGGCTGCAACGTCTGTCAGCTTTCGACACTCAGTGACTACGAGTGATTTGAGGGAAGTATTGGCTTCTCAAGGCATGGGCTAATAATGCAACTCGGCGTGTTTGCCCTTGTTGGCCGATATTGACGGCTTGGAAGCAGCGCAGCTGAGTGTATCCCGTACTCGGTCAGCCAATCACCAGAGTACGCACACCAGCCGAACAAGTATGATTAATGGTAATCAAGATTTACGAACTCTCGGCTGGTCACGAAACTATGCATTTCCGCGGATATTGGGCTGCCTATCCGCAGCCAAGTCGTTCAACGGCAAGGCATCAGAGAAGGACGGCATGCAAAGTTTTTCTTGCTCCATGTACCGCGCGAATGAAATGAGAATTGTGATATTGTCGGACTTGGTTTGATGTTCTGCAAGGTGCCTTGGTGCTATGACGAAAATACCTTGGCATCCCGTATTTATACCCAAGACAAATTTCAGGAGCGTCTGCCAGGAGGCCGCTTGCCTTGCGCCAGCAGGGCCGGCTCCTTACTGCAGCTCTCCCCCAAAGTTTTCTGTAACCTGGGCTTTTGATCCGATGCGAACGGGACAAGGGAATTTGCGCTGCCTGCCGATGCAGTAGGGCTATGACGATGCGGTGCAAACCAATGCATGACTGGGTGGATTGATGGCAATAGCGATCTACTTAGGGGAAAAATAGGCATCGATGCATCGATGGCGCGGTTTCGCCTTATCGGGCGATGGGCGTGACAGGTTGAATGTACGGGAGATCTAAAATAAAAGCTGCATCGTCATCTTTGGTCAATGATATATCAGGGTCTGACGACCTGGTGCCTGGCGCTGCCTGGTTGGAGTTGGTGCTATTCAGTGGGCCGAGAACAGCAAGCTTGTGCACGGGCTTCGTCGTCATTCGGCCAACGGCCGTCAAGATGGCTGAGTTGGCTGCAAATGAGGCCAGTGAGAGGCATATGGGTAGCAAAGGCTGCGCCCTCGGTCGGGTGCTTGTCACAGGCAAAACGGTTTGGGTGTGTAGTCGTGTATACTTCGGCTATCGTTGTCAGGACCCTGCCTGTCCCAGTTCGATAAGAGTCGGATAAATAGTTCCCGGTGGCTCTACGCCATTTCCGCAGGAACCATTTGTCGTTCTTTAGCTTGTTCGGGTCCATGTCGAAACGTTCAAGGTGACAGGTCACAAATCCGAGGCGACAAGCCTCGTTGCGCTGCGCGCCGTTCCAGCGTTGTCTCCACTGGGCCCTGGCACACCGCAAACCCCAGAGGCGCAGGGATAGCGACGGAATATGGGATGGAGACACAACTAGGTTATTGCCTGCATGGCGCATGCCTTGCTTTTAGGATCAGCAGTGTCGGTGCGGACAGACAGACGGGTTGATAGTGTTGATAGTCTAAACCCGAGAGAGCGAGGGTGCGAGGTCTGATGAACGGATGCAGAATGGCTTGGTCTCTACAGGTCGATCCTGACAATTAGTTTTATGGCATTTCACATGTAAACGCCATGCATCTTGAAACGCGGCACTAGGCCTAGTCAACTACTGTATTACTGCGGACCTACACGTGTAATAGCAGCTAAACAGAAGGTGTGGTCGTCATCCCGACAGCCTACTACGGTATACATACATAGGAATAAGCTACTTGTATCATGAGCGTTGCTGTTTAGAGTTTTCGTTCAAGACAGCGAGCTAACAAACCTGTGACAGCACAGCCATTCATGCAATAGCCTGGTCCAAAAGTCGAGGAGCTAGGTAACTACTCGCATGTTTTTCATGATGTAGCCAACGCAAGTAGACAATATGTCTTGTAGTGAGTAGCTAGATATATCTCTACTTGCAAAAGAGTCTGCCTCTACGTAGCTTTGTTCGGGAGTCGCTTCACCAATTAGATGCGTGACTAGTGACCAAGGAATCGAGCCTAACTACCTTACGTAGTACCTAACTACAACTCGAGCGCAACTGCAGGCACGTCGCTTTCATGCCACTGAAACGTGCCACCGAAGCAATGGCAGTGACGTTGGGCGCCCCCACCAGAGCTCCCCATGAAACAACGCCAGCTCGCGGGCCAGCTCAACACATCCAATCATCGACACGACACGACTTGACGCGCTGGCCGCACACACTAAACCCCCTCTTTCAACTCGACTAAAAAGCCCGTTTTTGCTCTCCAACACTATCTTGCAAGAAGCTTTTGCCCGTCCTGAATTGGTCACGGAGCGGTGTAAACTCGGTTCCTCCCCCCCCCCCTGCCTGAGGGCTAGGCCGTCCTTTGCGTCCCCCCTATGCATCAGGACAGCAACGACGAGGAGCGGACGGCGTCGGCGCACCACCATCCTGAAAAGGAAGCCGAGGTCGACCAGCAGAAACAGGACGCCATCCTTGTGGCGTGCCACGACGCAGACGTGTCCGCGCTGCAGCGCCTCGCCGAGTCGGAGGGCGGCTTCCTGACCGACAGTCTGCGCCAGCTCGCTTGTACGTACGGCCCGCCCCCCTCGCCATCTCCCCCCCTTGGTCATACATCGGCTCGACTTGGCGCATGGCTCACTGACAATAAACCACTGTTGCTTTAGGGCCGATACTGCTAGGTTTGCCCGTGCCGCGCATTGATGCTGCTCATAACGAGCCGCTTCCCGAGTCCGAGCATCATGTCGATCGTGGCAGCGGCAGCTGGAAAGAGCTGCCCCGTCACCGCGACGAGGACCAGGTGCAGCTCGACGTGAACCGTTCCTTTGTCTACTACCCCCATGGTAACATACCCCCCGCCCCTCCACGAACTCGACGGCTCGACCGCTTTCTTTTCAGGCTTGCTGACGATTGTGCGCGCAGACCTCTCCGATTGCGACCTCGAGCGCCGCCGAAGCCAGCTCTCGGAGCTGATATCGCACGTCCTCCGCGCCCATCCCTACCTGTGCTACTTTCAGGGCTACCACGACATCTGTCAGGTGCTCCTGCTCGTCCTCGGCCCCGCGCGGGCCGCCCCGTGCGTAGCCCGCCTCTCCGTCCTCCGCATCCGCGACTTTATGCTGCCCAACCTCGGCCCCACGACGGCCCAGCTGCGGCTGCTCCCCGATATTCTCGCCGCCGCCGACCCGGACCTCCGCGCGCACGTCGCCACCGTCGAGCCGTTCTACGCCCTCGCTGGCACCCTCACCATGTACGCCCACAACATTGAAGCATACCGCGACATTGCCCGCCTCTTTGACGCGCTGCTCGCCCGCGAACCCGTCTTTAGCCTCTACGTCTTTGCTCAAATCGTCGTCGACCGCCGCAACGAGATCCTCGCCATTGACGAGCCCGACCTGCTGCAGGTCGTCCTCGCCCGCGTGCCTTCGGCCGGTATGGACATTGACCGGCTCGTCGCCCGCGCCGCCGAGCTCTTCCGACGCTACCCGCCCGAGACTCTGCCTGCCTGGCGCCGCATCTCCCGCGCAAGCGCCCTCAAGACGGCCCGCGACGCGACGCACGCCGCCAAGCAGACGCTCGCCGAGGGCGCCTCCTTGTTCGACAAGCAGGCCAAGGAGCTGCGGTGGCTGGACCTCCGCAACTCGGCCCTCTCCATCGCGTGGGCGTACCGCCGACCGGCCAAGGCGCTGGGCATGACCGTGGCCGTCGGTCTCGTCGCCTTCTACATGCGTCGCAATCCTGCTCTATTGACCACCGTCATGTCTTTGTTCTCTAAATGATTAGAAGACGTGAGACTGTCACCGTCAGATCGGGCCATTGTTAAATTGTTTGTGGCAGGAGCTCGTCACTTTTTTCTCTCAAAATAGAAATGCAGCCACCAATACATAAAAAGAACCAGGCATGTAGTATATATCAAAATGTATCATTGGGAGAGCAAAAAGATGCTCGAGATTCCAACTCTGTCCTCTCATGGTGGACAAACATATAGAACCCCAATTACCTCTCCATTCAACAAACGCCTTTGGCCGCGATACTCGCAGGGCCGTGTATCATGTACGCTCAAGAAAGTGGAAAAAGGACATGTATAAAAACGGGTAGATGAGATAATCGCTCAAAAATATTCTTCTGCAACATGGAATCTTGGTGCCCAGTGCCACCCTTTCTTTCCTTCTTTCCGCCTCTTTCAAACCGCCCCCTATTGATGCCTTTTACTAATCCTCATCTTGGTAGGCCGTCTTGAGTTCTTCAAAGTGCTGTTGATGCTCATCCGCCAGCTTTCCCGTCGTGTCGCTGATAATGGTCAGGATGAGCGAGTAGTTGTTGTACATGAAGCGCGCCGTCTTGCGCTTGTCACTTCCGAATGAGTGGCCAAAGCGCGTCAAAAACGCCTCGACGTCGGTGCGCAGACGTTGCAGGCTAGTAGCCACGGGCTCGTCATCGCCCGCGTCGGCGCTCAGGGACAGGAAGCCGTGCAGCAGCTGTCCGAAGCGCTGCGTCACTTGGTGCGGTGCCGCCGAAATCTTGGCCTGTTCTGCCGCCGACTTGCTCGCCTTGGCCGGCGTCGAATTGGTCAGTTGCCGAACCGATTCGCAGTGGCGGTCCATAATGACTTGCAGCCGCGGCCACAGCAGCATGTTGGTGGCATTTACGTAGCCGTCCACGGCCGGTACGCGTCGACGCTGCAGCTCAAACGCAAAATGCTGGTTCAGTCGAATGCACATCATCACGCCCAGTGCGTCATAGGTTTCGCCAATGAGTGTCTTGGAAAGCGTTTGGCCGTGCTCAAAAGTAGGCTCGAAAATATAATTGAAATTTTTTGAGATGTGGGAAAACGACAATGATGGTGAAAAGTAGGTTGCAAGGAATGTATACTCGGCCGCCGCATTGTCAATCAGGGCAAGATTGAAACTGCGAAAGGGTACTTCCAAGTAGTGCGTAGCTTTGTCTTCCTCGGCGAGAAATGCAGAGAGTGCCGGTTGCTCGCTCGCTTTGATCATGTCGATACGGCGTCCAAGGTTGAAAGCGTCATGCGGCGGTCCAGTCACCCGTGCAGACAAGACACTGGCCATGCGCGTTGTTTCCTCATGGTTCAGCGTGTCGTTCTTGTCGAGAACATGGAGCTTTATTTTGCCCAGTGCTTTTTCATATCGCGTAAATTGAGTAAGATAGTACCAGCGCATGGTATTCATGTATGCTAGTGCAATCTCCTCGGCAAGCTGGGAGTGATGCTTGTGCAGAAATGTATAAAGTTCCTTGAATTTGAGGAAATTATGCTGTTGAATGATTTGCGCGTTGATGTTGGGCGACCGCAATGCCTTGATTTGGGCAACGATGAAATCTCGAATCCGCTCAACAGCCTATAAGTCTATCAGTACATTGCTCTTGTCGGGTCACAGTGAGCGTACCTTTTGCACCAGCTTCTCCAGCAGCGGGCCTAGGTCCGAAGTGGCCTTGCTTTGCCGGGTTTCATTGGTCTTCTTTTTATGGGCAACAGCTCGTCGATCAAGTTCTGTGAGCAGCTTGGGCCATGTTTCGTCGATATGGCCGGTGGTGATTTTGGTGATAATTTCGGGCGACACGCTAAGCTCTTCGACCATGGGGCTGAGCGCCTTTTCTACCTCTTTTCGGTTCTCAAGCCTCTTATTCAGGGCTGCCGAGCGGGCTTGCAATGATTCGATGTCTGCAGCCACCGAGGCCAAGTCGTTGCGAAAGCTTGTGAGGTTCGTCTCGACGGAGCTCAGTATATCGTCGCAGGCGGTAATTGAACGGTGTAGGTCTTCAAACTTGGTCTGGTCGCCTTCGTCTGTACATGTCAGCCCCAGTCAGTGGTAAGGGATAGCTTGGTGCATACAATCGGAGGGCTTCCGGGAACTGGATATTTGAGGTGGCACATTTGCGTCATCTTGCGACGCCGCAAGCTCCTTTACAGATAAGCCACCAAAATCGAATTCAAGGTCCAAGTCGGAGTCGAGAATGTCCGAATCAGCGGCCAGCGCCGAGCTCGATGTCTTTCCAAGAAGCTTCTCCAAGGTTTCTATAGAGTCTGTGGGATGCGCGACGGGCGCCGAGGATTGCTTCAAGCCTGATCCGTTGGGTCGGCGCGACGAGGCCAGCAGCGAGGCTGAGGACTCGGAAGACACGAGCGACAGCGAGGAGCCCCTAGGCGATGGGCCTTGGCGCTGTGAGGTTACGTAGGGACTGAGATTGCTAGAGGTTCGTCGCGGGAGTGGCGAAAAGGATCGGGAGACTGATTGCGGCGTGGATGAGCCAGAGCCGCTGGCCTGGCCAGCAAGCCGGTCAAGCCACATTGTGGTTTAGAAGGGGATGGGCCGTCGCGAGGATATCATGAAGGCTGCGAGAGACGGCGGTCAGGCTGATGGTGTCGCTGTTATTTGTGCAGTAAAGGTAATGGCCTTGACGGGTAATACGTATAGCGATTGTCGACGAATAAAGCAGATGTGGCAGTTGGGCACGAGACAACGTTTGTATGTCGGTGTTGATATGGCGTACATGTAGGTATGGAGCTGCGCAACAGTTATGGAGTACGTAGAACTAATTACCTATTCAACGAGAGCGCATCTTGCCGAGCATGAGGTAAAGTAGGTAAGGACCAGGCGGAGAGGAGCTTTGCCTATTTAATGCTAGTAATAAAGAGTAAGCCCCGCAAGCGACAAGCAGTTGGCAGGCTGGCAGGCTGGCAGGCTGTGGAAAGACAGGCGGGAAGACAGGCAAAAGACAGGCAGAAGACAGGCAAACAGGTACAAGAGGCTGGCTGGCAAAGGTGTCCAGCAGTCGTTACAGGGCATACTTGTGCAGAGTGGCAGTGGGCCAACGGTGTTGTGTACGCCAAAAGTCGCTGTAACAATGGCAAGCAAAATTTGCGGTAGCAAGCGGGTAGGTAGCCATTGACAGCCAGACCACATCTCTGCAGGCAGGCGATCATGTCCACGCTACCTATTAACTAAGTAGTCCCTGCACGCTCTTTGGCTATGCGGCTAAAAGTAAATATTACCAGAAAATATGGTAAGATGGTCATCTTCTACAGTGGTTGCGCTACAGCTGAGTGATTCCTCTAGTGAGTGGTTGTATTGCTAGGGCCAACCTGCGGGGCATCCTCTCTAGCAACCACTCCTTGCCCAATCACACGGAAAAAAATTGCAAACCCAGCTCACACCTTTTTTTGTCGCACCACCAAACTTGCACCCGGCCTCTTCCCACCTGCTAACTAATGGTACCCTGACTCTTTTTTTCCTCCACCTAGCTCCTCCACCTCTTCTCCTTGTGTGCACAACAACTTTCTTTCCATCAATTTTTCGCTTCTTCCCTCTTCACGCCCTCTTCTCGCGCAATCAATCATCATGTCTGCTGAGGAGGTAAGATGCTGCTCCCTGCCCACCCCATGAGCTCCAACTCTTGCGCCGTGTCGCAACCGCTCCAGACCATCACCCCGCACCTCGCCTCGTGCCCCTCGCCCGGCGCCCTCAACACCAATTCCATTCGCCTCAATCCCATCCTCGTCGCTCTTCGCGCCTTGCCTCGTCTCTCCTTTATCGTTCCCTCGGCTAACTTCATCTCTTCTTCCAGCACGATGTTACCTTCGAGTCCGCCGATGCCGGCGCGTCTCTCACCTTTCCTATGCAGTGCTCTGCTCTGCGTAAGAACGGTTTCGTCGTGATCAAGGGCCGCCCTTGCAAGATTATCGACATGTCCACCTCCAAGACCGGCAAGCACGGTCACGCCAAGGTCCATCTTGTCGCCACCGATATCTTCACTGGCAAGAAGTACGAAGATCTCTCTCCCTCTACTCACAACATGGATGTTCCCAACGTCAGTCGTCGTGAGTACCAGCTTGTAAGTCGCCTCGGCTCCTCGCTTTTTTCCTTCGCAGTCTCCCCACTTAAACTTTGCTGACCCAATCATTAGCTTGACATCTCCGACGACGGCTTCCTTTCCCTCATGAACGACGACGGTGACACCAAGGATGATGTCCGCATGCCGTCCGACGGTGAGATCGCTGAGAAGATCAAGAAGCTCTTCGTCGAGGACGAGAAGGACACCAGTAAGTTCATGATCGGTCCACATTCATGTCTGGTCTTTTATCTAACTCGTTATCTTTAGACGTCATCATCCTCACCTCCATGGGTGAGCAGGCTTGCGTTGAAGCCAAGGAGGCCCCTAAGGGCAATGCGTAAGCACCTCGTTTCGGTTCTGACGCACAGCTACCGGCTGCTCGAGGGTCGTTCAACTCCCTCTACATTGACGAGGACTGTTTTATGAATAGCGTTGTTAGTTGCTGTTTGCCCGACAGCCGCTCCGGGCGCTGTGCCGGGCTTGTTGCGCTCAAAAGCTTTCCGTAGTCGGGATATGATTCACGCTGCTATGCTTTAAATTTCGGCATCTACAAACGTTAGACTGAGATTTGAAATCCTGCTTCTCATACCGCCATGACCATGACTTGTCCAAGGCTAATCATAGAAGGAAAGTATCGCAAAAAAAATATACTCGCCTTGAATGCTGAATTTAACTGTGCCTTCTGCAACCTGGTGAAGATGCGCCTTTTGTTCATTTCTAAAAATTGCTACTCTGGAAACCTATCTGCCATTCAGCACAAGTATGGTTAATTTGTTGTTGACGTGCGTTTGTCTCAGACTTCAAGCATGGTTTGCGCTCTTCTCATGCGAGTTTGCGACCTGCGCTCTGCCAGAGCGGCGAGGTCCCGCTGTACGCAAACTCGCGCGCCCAACGGCCGGCGGGCCGAACCTCTCGCTCACAACCTCATCCACCTGGCAGCAAATATTGCTTGGTTCTACACATAACCCAGCAGCCATATATTATGACCTTCGGAACCGGGTCTTTGAAACAGAGAATTGTTTCAGCCATTTTGGCTTGACGACTGCTCTGACTGCCATGCGCCATTGTTGTTAGCGTCTCATCAAACACCCACATGCTGCCATTCGCATCATCAATATGACCGACTCTCGAGATCTGCGGCGTATGCCGCGAGGGGAACGATGTCCGGAGTGTGGAAGTCAGAGATACTATCTCCAGGATGGTAGGCGGTACTGCGCCCGCGGCCACCAGGTTGAGGTATGAATCCTAGTCTGCATCTCACTGTTCTGCAACATCTAATAGTGTTTGTGTATCAGGGATTCGTCCAATTTGATATGGGTGACGAAGTCGAAGCTGGCATGGTCGGCACAGTTTCCAAAAAGCAAAGAGCTGTCAAGGAAAAGGAAAAGCGACAGCTCACAGGCGAGGCTGGTAAACTGCTGTACCTCGAAGCGCTCCAGCTACTGCTGCGCATGCAGGTTCTATGGCTCATACAGGAAAAGGGACACAGAGAGGAGCTAGAGACTGTCGTCCGAGACTTGTGGGATTTGCGCATTCGCGGCGCGACAGCGCTGGGGCAGGGCACTGCTCCAGATGCGGACGCAGAAGACGTCCTGCAAGTCTTTAGCTCGCAACCCACCACTGTCGAACCCACGAAGCTTTGGACATCTAAATCAAAAGCGCAAGACTGGGGCACTGATCGCGGACTCGGCTGGCCCATGCCAAGTTTGAGCGACACTCTGGCGCTGTGCTACTTGGGATGCTATCTCCTGAGGATACCAACACGCCTCGGCGAGCTAATCAAGTTGGCAAATGACCGCCATCTCCCATATCGAAATGTCGTAGGTTTAACGTAATTTGTCGAGCTCTGACGATGGCAATGACTAACAACCTTCAGTTTCAGCAACTGCCCACCGAAATGCAAGAGCGAATGCCATCCAACTACATCAAGTTATTGAAATCGCCAATGCGGTTGGCTTTAAAGGGTGCTCAGGCATACTCGACAGTCATGGACTTGGCTTGTTCATATCATCTCAACTACAACATGTTATTCCCGGATCTAAATTACATGCCGATTTTGGTTCAATATGCCAAGCTGCTAGCATTGCCAGGTTTGTCCTTTCAGTCATTTGGCCCCGGGTTTTGCTAAGACATGCTAGTGGAATCTATTGTTGCTGTCCGGAGAATATGCAATGCTCTTGGCTACCGATTTCACTTGCCAGTACAAAGTACGCGCGTCTATCCTCTTCACAATCCAGAGGTTCGGCTCATTGCCTTGCTCATCGTTGCTACGAAACTCTGTTTTCCTTTCCATGGCGATAGTCCATTAACCGTACCCGATGATAGCCTGATTCTGCCATCATTTGATTGGAACAGCTGGCAATCTGCCAAAGGCCAACCAGAGCCGGACAAAGCACGCACATTCGACGGCGTGACGCCCAGTGACGTCGCCAACATGACGGACGACGATCTCGATGCTTACTATCGTCACATTGCAAGTTTCCTTGAAGTGAAGAGTAAGTAAATCCTCTTGGGGGTAAGAGCAGCCCGCTTACTGTCTACATAGATACGAACCCAGTCACGGGGTTTTTTCCGGTCGAGCCGGAACCCGTGCCTGATCCAGTGCGCGCAGAACCTACACCTGAAGAAGTGGATGACATGGCGCGCACAGTGCTGCAAAGCGCTGTGGGAATGCCAAACACAGAAGTGCCTAACAAGTATACTTATGAAGCATATCGACGGGTTGAGGACCTCCCGCCGATGGCTAAATATTTCTACAGTGCTATCAGTGAGTGCCGAGAATTTCAAGCTACATCTCTGACAGGAATTGATACTGACTGTCGGTGTACAGGCTCAGCTGCTGAAGTTTCACTTGAAACCACGGTGCGCGCCGTGTACATGCTTGAGCAAGCCATCGTAGCGTGGCAAAAGGCCGAGGGCAATATGTAAAGTGCTCTTGGTGAGTCCAATGTATATTTAATTCGAGATACCCTCTGCATTCAAAGAATAAAGCTGAATATGTAAACAACACGATCAATGCAAAGCTCCTCGTTTACTTGCATGGAGTGATCTTGAACTCAAACTCATCGCGCAGATTTATTAGGCTTCGCCAAAACTGATAGGTGGGGCCGAGGCGAGGGCGAAAATGTGGACAGCACACATTCATTCGGTAAACGATAATATTGTCACGTGCGGTCTGGGCTAACCTAGGGTTTCCAGCTATTTGCGCCTTTGCGCCCCACCAAATACACGCGCATTCTGAGCCTCTGAAACCTCACATCGTCAGCGTCACAGAAAATCAGTAAAGAGTAAGTGAGTTGCTGCGCTTGGAGGTGGGAGGATGTGATTGCGATGCTAACAGCCTGACAGTGCAGATGTAAGCTTTTTCCCCGATCCTCGTCGCCCAGCGCCCGTCGACCCGAGTGCACCGAGCCGCAACCCCGAACCGATCGCTTTGGAGGATCGAAATACTGACAAGAGTCCCAATGACAGCTTCGTGAAGACCCTGACGGGCAAGACCATCACCCTCGAGGTCGAGTCCTCGGATACCATTGACAATGTCAAGTCCAAGATCCAGGATAAGGAGGGCATCCCCCCTGACCAGCAACGTCTGATCTTTGCTGGCAAGCAGCTCGAGGATGGCCGCACCCTGTCCGACTACAACATCCAGAAGGTTCGTTGACTCTCTCCGCCGACTACGCCGACTCCAACAAGACGTTTCCGATTCGAATACCGAAGTTGTTGATGGAATTGTTTTGCAAGGCGCAACGTCATGAAGCGGACGATGCGTGTGGCGATGACGGTTTTGGCTGACTGAATGTGCTCAATAGGAGTCCACCCTCCACCTGGTCCTCCGCCTCCGTGGTGGTATCATTGAGCCCTCCCTGAAGGCTCTCGCCTCCAAGTTCAACTGCGAGAAGATGATCTGCCGCAAGTGCTACGTACGTCAACAAACGAGCCCAACCTACCTTTCCTTTCCACGGAACCGACTAACCAAGGGCGTTTCACAGGCTCGTCTCCCTCCCCGTGCTACCAACTGCCGCAAGCGCAAGTGCGGCCACACCAACCAGCTCCGCCCCAAGAAGAAGCTCAAATAGACGATGCGCGTTTGTGGCGGTTCATTGTGCGTGGATGGTGGGCGTCTGGGTGGTTTCTGGCATTCTGATGAATTTGGCGAGAACAAGAGATGCTTCCCGGGTTCGCGAAAATTGAACACTTTTCTCCTTGATGTTTCTACGGTAGCATCCTTTGCTCAGGCAATGCATTCTAGACGATGCCAATGAACTAAAAAACAAAATACATGTCAAAAAAAGAGTCACTGATTGGAAATGCACGTGAAGGGCGTGGAGCAGTCGCCGTGTGAAATGTATGACCATTCTTTTCATCCAATTTGGGAAATGACCTAGTTAAATCAAACGTAACGGCCGCTCAATTAATTAAGGCAGCATGCGCTACTGGTCGTACTTGCGATCGACTTTTGTTGGTGGTGCCATGCATCGGCTAATCGTCGGACCCGTTCGGTGACGCCAGCTCTTTACTTTAGCGTACGACGACAGCTGTCCCTAGCTCGCTTCCCACTGCAGACCTACAAGCCCGGCTGCCACGACGTTTTCGTTGCGTCAATCCAGAAATCGATCCCGCGCAATCTCCAAATACCAACTAGAAGAATAATATTGTGGGGCTTCGAGTCACGATCAATTCCATTGCAATTCTAGAAAATGTCGGGCTCCGGGTATGACGCCGTGGTCGACGTGGACGACGAGGTACGTGCTGCCATACGCAGGGGTCAAGGGCTTGCTCATACGAACCCGCGAGGGCATCTCTCTTGACTGCCGACTCTCTCTGTCTGCTGTTTGCCCGGGCACAACACAATGCTGACCTCTTCTCCGCGCACCCAACAGGGCGATCTCGGTCACACGGACCTTCAGGAAGACGGCCTTGAATTCCACAACTCAACGTTCCAAGAGAACACGCGCGGTGGCGGCAGCCGAAAGGGCGCCTCTTCGGGCCTGCCGCCCCCCGTGACGGCCTCGTCGTCGTCGTCGTCGCCGAAGCGCTTCCTGTGGTCGACGTCATTTTATGCGCAATTCTTTGACGTGGACACGTCCGCGGTGCTGTCGCGGTGCTGGGCCGCGCTGTTTCCGCGCGCCAACTTTCTCGACGTCCTCGACGGCAACCCTGATCTCTACGGGCCATTTTGGATCGCCACGACGGTGATTCTGATCCTATTCCTCGGCGGCAGCATCAGCCAGTGGCTGGCGACGCGGGGCACGACGCCTTTTGCGTACGACTTTCGCCTCCTCAGTGGTACGTGCCCGTCTACTTTCAACCGCGCACACACAAACGCAATCGTGACTCTCTAACTCTGAATTCACTTTTATAGGCGCCGCTGGCTTGGTATACGGATACACGCTCGTCATTCCCGTCGTGCTCTTCCTCGCGCTCCGCTACTTTGGCAGCGAGTCGGCCAACCTGCTCGAGTGCTGGGCCCTCTACGGCTACTCGAACCTCATCTGGATCCCCGTCGCTTGCATCAGCTGGTCGCCCGTGTCGATTCTCAACTGGACATTTGTTGCCGTCGGCTTCGGCGTCTCGGTCGGTTTCCTGCTGCGCAACCTTTACCCGGTGCTCAGCGCCACGGACCGCCAGACGAGCAAAATACTGCTCATCATCGTCGTCGCCCTGCACTTTGGCCTCTCGCTGGCAATCAAGATTCTGTTCTTTGCGCACGGCAGCCCCGTGGCCAAGAAGCCTGCAGAGGGCGGTGGTGAGGATGCTGGTGGTGCTGAGAAGCTCTTTCTATTTTAAAGCGGAAATCGAGTACTTGTTGTACATTAAATGACGTCCCAGAGCATGTGAGCTTATAGTTTCGGTAGTTTCTCAATTGAATGCACTTTTGAAATGAACGAGTGTATATAACACGGTCCTATGTTATATGAACCACTTCACGGGCAACATGTTCCCGCCGACTATGTGAGGAGGGGCTTGTTGTATATAATGTACATTCATTCTTCCAGTCCAATCTACAAAACACCTTCGTTTTTTTTCCACACCAATCCACATCATCACTTGCCCCCATTCACCTTTTCCACCGGCCCCTGCTTCTCCGCCCAGTCCAGCCACGAGCCCCTGTACTCGCCGACGCTCGTCCACCCCGCGTGCAGCGCCAAGCCGGCCGCCGTCCTGGCGCGCACGCCCGCCTTGCAGTAAAACACGAGCGTCTTGTCCTTGCCCGGCCGCTCATACCCGTACATTTCCTCAAACTCCTGCTCGGGCACGTGCAGGCTCTGCACGGCCGTCGTGACCGGTATGTTGATGGCGCCGGGGATCTTGCCCGTTTCGCGGAGCTCGACGGGTTCGCGGACATCTTATCATGGTTTCGTCAGTTAACTGAGCCGCGGGAGGGGGGATTTAGACCACAAGATATTGAAAATGAAAAAGATGAAAGGAAATGGAAGAAAAAACAAACGTACCGACAAATACTACGTTTTTATCTTCATTGGTGTCCAACTGCTTCTGGATATCGGCAAAAGTCCAGATCTTTGTCGGCGACGCAGCATCCACCGAGTACCGCCTCGCCCCGGCCGCAGCAGTAGCAGACTTGAGCAGCAGCGGCGCCGCGACGACGCCGCGACAAGATGCGGTCGTCGACGAGGCAAATATGCGCGCAGGAGCTGCAGCAGTGGTCATGAACGCGCGGGACGCATAGACGCAGCTGGCGGCGACGGCGGGAGGGCGAGCGGCAGTCGCTGCGCGGACGGCCGAGGCGATGGTTGTTTTGCTTGCCATGGCTGTTGGTTGGTTTTGGTAGATGATGGTGTGCGAGGGGAATTGGTATCGGGCACTCCCGGGGAGGGAGTCGTGGTTTGCGTACGATTGTTTGTTGTTGGGGAGATGTTCTTGCGCTGATGTAGGTAGGTGGTTGTTGCGAGGTGCAAGTGAGGGTCTGGGTCCAGACAGAGCTGGGGGAGCTTGAGATGGAGCTGGGTCACTGGTCACAGACCCGATATTGTGATGCCCGCTACCACGGCCGGCACCGGCTGTGTTAACGACGGCACACTCTCGGAACTCATAGATGGCTTACATTATTATCTTACCTCTAGCTGTAAGAATGGTGTAAATTTCGCGGTATACTGGGATCCGTGTTTTAACTTAGTATCTTGGCCATGGCCAGAATATTGAATTTAATTATATACAATATTTAAGTCGTTACACCGGTATAAGGTTGCCCGGCGATTCTATTAGCAGTCAGTCCGCATTCCTCATGCGACCATTTCTCTTTCCAAACCAAAACCATTCGGCATCATGAATCCTCTCCCATCTTCATACGTATTACCACAGAAATGCCAGTTGCGCAGGCCATGTTCCATCATGCCGGTTTCCGTGCCCAAGATCAATAGAGCGGAAAAACACACAAACGCCAAATCCCAATTGAAATATGCTTTTACTGTCGCTTCTCAAAAGTAAGAGGACAATCGTCCTGGGATTCGGGTTAGTACATGAGGCTTACACGAGAAGGCTGATGGCATACCTTGGGGAAGATTGTGGCAAATACTTTAATCTCCTCAGAGAGTGGTGTGGGGTGGTGAGCCCAATTGAGCTGCACCGAGGCCTTTCCAACCATGAGGGCAAGGTTGAGCTGGGCGTACACTTGGCCGAGGCAGTAGTGAGGACCGGTACCGAAGACGAGGTAATTCTTGGCGCCCTTTTCCTCGGCATCGCCAATGTAATAACGGTCAGGATCGAACTGGTCGGGGTTCTCGTACACATCGGGATCGTGCAGGGCCAGGTATGTTGTGGGAATCAGCATAGAACCCTTGGGGACAGTGTAGCTGTCGGTAATGGGGAATGCCTTCTTGACGAGGTAGGGAACCATGAGCACAGGAGGGCGGTAGCGAAGAAGCTCACGAACAACAGCACGGGTGTAGGTGAGAGACTCGAGCTGGTCCATGGTGAGTTCGGCATTGATGTCACCGTTGCGGACCTTAAGGTTTTCTTCGCGAATTCGGTCGAGGACATCGGGGCGCTGGGCAGTGATCTGGAACAACCAGGTGGCGGCACTGCTGGTGGCGTCCTGCGAGGCAAAGAGAAAGGTAAAGATGGTCTGAGAAATTTCATAGTCGCCAAACATGCGGAGAATGGGAGAAGGCTTCTCGCCCGCATCCTCGCCCTTTTCCTGAGCCTCGCGCCAGCGGTCCGACTTGATCATCTGAATAATCCAGGCATCCATGATGCAAGTAACATCACCGCCAGCGGCCATACGGACCTTGCTCTTGGCAGCGCACTTGGCGAACTCGGCGAGCACCATGTCGGCAGCCTTCTTACCGTACCAGGTCTTGGTGTAGGGGATGATGATGGGGAAGTTGACGAGCTCGAGAGCGGCAGTGATGAGATAGTAGTCGTCGGCAATCTTCTTGACAGCCTCATCACTGATGTAGTGGCCGACGAAGGTACGGCAAGAGACGGCGCACATGAGCTCGCGGAACTCGGGCATGAAGGGAATGGGCTTGCCGCCGGCTTTCTTGGTGACATTGACGAAGCGCTCAAAGTAGGTCTTGTAGACCTCCTCCTCGCCGGGCAGGTAGAGTTCAAGGGCCTTGCGGGTGAATAGACCGTTGAGACCCTTGCGGAAGTCGACGTGAGCCTTGCCGTCGAGAAAGACCCAGTTATCGTGTCCGAGAAGCTTGTGGGCGACATCGACGACGCAAGGCTTGACATAGGCAGGAGAGTTGAGGACCTTGCGGGCGAGATCTCTGGTGGAGGCGATGACGACGAATCTAGGGAGCAGCGCGTCAGAACATCCGTTTAGAGTCGAGGGACATGAGGCGGACATACTTGTGGAAGACGGCGACACAGCTGAGGGGACCGCTGAGCCACTTGGCATGGTACTCCTCAAACTTGGGGTCCATGGAGTCGAGAAACGGGCCGATAAAGGGCGTCTTGAACAAAGGGCCGGCGATGCTGCCCTTGTTGAGAAAGTAGGAGACTATCGAGGCATGTTAGGGCGAGTCGGGTCATTGTGGTGTTGAGGCGTCGCAAAGGTACATACTCTGATCGTAGACGACGCACATGGCGAAGAGCGTCAGGAGCAGAGTCCAGGGACTGGCAGAGGTGATTCTGTCAATGACATAGTCAATCTGAGGAGGAAGACCAGCAGCCGTCAACTTGGAAGTAGCAAGCATCGAGCTAAAGGCGGACGATGAGTTGACCGCGGCAGCCATGGCGTCGACGGGGCGGCCAACAGAGCCGACAAGTGTTTTTTTTTTTTTTTCGGAACAACGGCAAAGGCAACCAAGAAGAAATGAAGTCTAACAATTCGGTTGAATCCGCAATCTAGGCGACGGACGAGGGTCGGGGGTCGGATGTCGAGGGAGGCTTGGATTAAGAAGAAAGGAGAGGAATGGGAAGGAGCGAAGCGAACAAACAAGGTAGGGGTGGTGACAATTGGGTGCTTTTTGTTTTGCGAACCCCGGCCAGAGAAGAATTGGGGGACCCGGCGCTCCGGGGAGGACAGTTTCCGGGCAGAGAGGGTCAAAGGAAACCGAAACCGCGGCAAGTTCCAATAGGAAGGGCTCCAAGGGCTCAAAAGGCTCCAAGGCGGACCAAAGACAGTGTAGACGAATGCAATTTGGCACTAAAAAAAGGAAAAGAAAAAAAATAGGGAAGTATAGGAGAAGCGGAGACTAATACGATTAAGGATAAGCGCCCAGAATTGATTGATGGCGATGTGCAAAGTGGTGCAAAGCGGTGCAAAGTGGTGCAACCACCACAAGATGAGACGGGTGGGAGCAGGGGTCATCGACTGTTGTTGACGGGTGTTGATTTAATATCAACGGCGTCCTAACGGTCAGTGTTCCTTCAGCCATAGGAGGGGTATTTGTCTGCAGCAGTTCTGCAGTGCTGCAGCATGATACGACCATCTGTCGTTTGCCCTTTGCATCAGTCCATGATTCTGAATCGCGGAATTTAAAATTTTAGGTGGAATCCGCTGCCAGCGAGGTGCCTGTAGACGCACGAGCCAGCCGGAACTGCAGGTGAAATTGTTGGGCCTAGCGCAGATCTGGTCGCTCAGGCTCAGGCACGCCGCTGAGCCTCTTCCCGCAACGTTTGGCAGGGAAGACTGACTGATCATCATTGATGGCCCGCGACTCGGTGTGACGTCTGAGGCATGCTGAGAAGCGGCAAGACAAAAACAAGTGAGCTGATTGGCCTTGTTCGTCATGATGTGATGAGGCTATGGATAGATAGTCGATCGAGGGGGATAGATAATGGTCTCGTAGCTTGTGACGGCATTGCAGGCCGAATACGCCGTATTCGTAGAAGCGCCCCACAAGCTGATTATAAATTTACGAATCGACAGCTGAGAACCTGAGAAGTGAGGTGAATGGGGAACTTTTGATACATCGGGGACAAAAATGCTAGTTAAATAAACGCCCGGAAATTTATCCATAGGGAAGCTGCATCAGAAAAGCAGCAAAAGAGCTTCGTCCTCTTTACCCACGTACTTGACAGCTGTCTTTGCATCGCCATGTACATTGCCAACCGCTCAAGTGCCAGTAGGCGAGACGCGCTCGGATAATGATAAACTCCTCTCATCAAGTCGTTATATCTTTCCCGATCCTTGGCATCTCTCTTTCTTCACCGGAATAGGTACTGATGAGTAAATCAACAGCCTGTTGTTCGAGACCCCCACACGTGGTGCTGTCCAGAGTGCATCTTGATTATATGAGAGCAGCTATGACGACATACGATGATTAGGCAAAAGTTGAGTAGAAGCTACAACCAGCTCACAAAGCCATCCAAAACACAGTCTATATTCCCGGGCATTATCGTGAGCAAGCAACACTGCGCTCGAGTCTCTCTGTCATGTGCGTCATCCTGTGCATGAACCATTATCGCAAAATAATAATTGTTGCAGGGTAGTCTGCATCGAGTCGGTGCAGCATCATTGACAACAGCTCCATTTCCACGTGATATTACATGACAATAGCTCAGGGACCAAAGATGACCTTGGAAAAGGAGCCACACTTATCAGACTACAACAAGGCAAGCATAATAAGCTGCAGAGGTAACTAGCACCGCCAACACGGAAACAAAGTCATGGCTTGGAGGCCTAGGCTGAGACCCACGTCATACCCCTCCCCCGCCTGCATCATCATCGCGCGACTCTGTGCGTCCTCTCCTCAACATCAACTGCGCAAATCAACATATCACACCGTTAAAATGCCTACTTATATTGTATGATAATTCTACATACTGCGCACCAGGTCGTCATGACATACAATCAACATCTGCTAATGTTTTACCGCTCAGGTTACCCTCAAGGACGACGCCAGCCCCGAGCAGGTCAAAGAGTAAGTAGCACGCCATGTCCAAACTATGCTACAGATTATCCTGTGCACATTGCTAATTTACTCTTGACAGGGCCAAGGCCAAGTGCGTCGAGCAGGGCGGCAAGATTATCCACGAGTACGACATTATCAAGGGCTTCTCGTACGTGCTGCTCCCAACCGTGTACCAGTTCCCTCACCCTGATGGGTGCCGGGAGACGTACCCTCGATGACACAATCCAAGCAGAATCATTTCGCTAACCATGTTGTCTTCCTCGCGCAGTGTCAGCTACCCCGAGGACGCCATAACGACCCTCGAGTCCAACCCCCACGTCAAGGCTGTCGAGCCCGACGGCGTCGCCACTATCCAGTAAAGCGAGTGATAATCACGATGCATGCGGTTCTTGTCCATGCATGATGCGCTAGTAGTGGGTTTCTATCTATATAGACAGATACAAATATAAATCCACCAGATTGTCATCTGATTATACACCTCGCCGTACACGGCAATAAAGTTGGCACCCTGGTGCTTGGCAACGTGACTGCAGGCATTGTCTGGCGCTAATTACTTGTTCGCAGGGTGCGGCTATCGGACTCGGGCGCTGAAGCACATCCACCAAGAAAAAGAATATTAGAAGCTTCTGATGAAACAGGTAGAAAAAAGAAAAGAAAATGTCAACGATGACGAAAAAACGAGAAACTGATTGATCTCGCACGACAAAGTTATGTTCACTTGCATGATGCTGCAAGGATGGCCGTAAGTGCAGCGGCTGGCCGCGGCCCGAACGCGGCATACCCTGGCAAAACCCCAGACTAGACTTATCTTATCCATGTATGTCACGACTCATCCTCAACACCACCCATAATAACATCTCGCAGACGCCCGCCTCCAGACGTCGCAACCCTCCATTTCTAGCTTTGTACCACCCAAAACGGCATCGCATCTTTTTGAATTGACGATCCTTAAGACCCTTTGTGTCATACTCTACGACAGCTTCATCCAGAATCGCAAACCCAGACGGGACTCCCGCCCACCATAGGCTTTACAAAACGCTTCCGCACGACTTCCATCGACACGCCACATTGCCAAATAATCAACGCCATGCTGCCATGGCAGCACGAATAACCAAATCCTCCGCGCTCATATGCCGCCGGACCGCCGCCACCCCACCATGCCCTCCCCGGCGGCCACGTCTCTTTTCCACCAACCCGGGCCCGTCTGTCGATAAAGTGACCGACGCCGACAT
This sequence comes from Beauveria caledonica, assembly GCA_030777785.1. Classification (NCBI taxonomy): domain Eukaryota; kingdom Fungi; phylum Ascomycota; class Sordariomycetes; order Hypocreales; family Cordycipitaceae; genus Beauveria; species Beauveria caledonica. Next base: position 35,521 of record JAPFSE010000261.1, on the reverse strand, counting down.
TGCCACGCTGTGCCGGCAGACGCAACATCCACTGAGTCTGGCCGATCTCGTCAAGTAAAGAAACCAAAAACAAGACAAAACGTACCCTGATGCCTTGCCTTTGCTCACCAGCTCTTTTTCCTTTTCCAGACACGGCCGCCCGCCTCTCTCGGAACGCTCCCTCCTGTCCTCGGCCAACTTTACCCTCTCGCTGCTGCCGATCCGCCTCGCGCACCGCATCCAGGCTCTCCGCAACCTGCCCTACATTGTCGTCTCCAACCCCAACGTCGCACGCATCTACCACAACTACCTGCACTCGCTGTCCATCCTGCTCCCCTACCACCGCGCCGCCGTCGCCGCCGCTGCCGGCTCCGGCCGCCGCGGCGCCATCGCCACACCCGACGACGAGGTCCGCTTCACGCACGTCCTCGCCGAGCTCGTCGCCACCCACACCGACACCATCCCCGTCCTGGCCAAGGGCTTCCTCGAGTGCCGCCGCTACATTGCGCCCGCCGACGTCACGCGCTTCCTCGACAGCCACCTGCGCGCCCGCATCGGCACCCGCCTCGTCGCCGAGCAGCACATTGCCCTGCACTTTAGCTCCCAGGAGCACTTTGACCCGGCCGCCAGCCCCACGCCCTGCCCGGACCACCCTTCCTACATTGGCGTCATTGACACGGCCCTGCGGCCCGCCCTCACCATCGAGTCCTGCGCCGGCTTCGTCGCCGACATTTGCGAGCTGCGCTACGGCGTCCGTCCGGAGCTCGTCATTGACGGCGAGCCCGACGCCACGCTCGCCTTTGTCCCCATGCACCTCGAGTACATTGTCACCGAGCTTCTCAAAAACGCCTTTCGCGCCACCGTCGAGAGCAAGACGCGCGAGCCCATTGTCGTCACCATTGCGCCCGAGCCCGCCTTCAAGCACCAGAGCAGCCCCAGCGATGACAAAGCTGCCGTCGCCCCCGGTATCCTGCCCCTCGACGATGACAACACCCCCGGCGTCACCATCCGCATCCGCGACCGCGGCGGCGGCATCCCCACCGACGTCCTCCCGGACATATGGTCCTACTCCTTCACCACCTTCTCCGACGACCAAGAGTACACCAGCCCCTCGGGCGGCGACGGGCTCGCCGCCATTGCGTCCGCCAGCAGCGGTGGCAGCTCCATCGCCGGCCTCGGCTACGGCCTGCCGCTGAGCCGCGCCTACGCAGAGTACTTTGGCGGCGGCATCACCCTGCAGAGCCTCTACGGTTGGGGGACGGATGTCTACTTGCGCTTAAAGGGCGTCGGCAAGATTGACACTTGAGTTTTGTGGAGGCGTCCAACCAAAGAAAAAGAAAAAAGAAAACTATTTGAAAATCATACACCAACTTCTATATATAAATGATCAAAACATGAACATCATGAGCATCACGTCATCCCATCATCTTTGCTTCTGCTGTGACAAGAACACCCTGACTCGACATCACTGCATAAACTCATCATAGGAAGGAACCAACCTGTCTCTTCAAACGTTGCCGCGTTCTGTATTTTTATATATAAGAACTAGCTCATAGATCATGAGTCAAACAGGTAGAAAAGTGCTAAAAAGATTGTCTTGGCTTGCGTTGTAACAAGCTATGCTATATTCAGTTGCTTTCCCAAAGCGTCCATAAACAAGCAAATAATGTCCAAAATACAATTAACCAAAGAGCGTTTGAAAAGGAGGACACAGCTACTCCCCCCAAAAGCATTATTAAGCAAAAATTATTATACCAACATGTGCAAAAATCAAAACAAAACAAAAAGAGGCCAAAACATGAGACTCATTGTACCCCTATTTTCAAAATTCGCTTCTATCGCATGATATTCCCGTGCACCATTTTACATATTCTCCAGTTCACGATCAATCTGTCGGTCGAGGAATGTCCGACGCTCACCAACCAGCTCGGTTTGCAGACGCTGCTCCACGAGAGCGCGCACCTGCTTCTTGGTGATGGTGTCCAGGTCGACCTCGCGCAGGACGGCCTGAATCGACTCAATAATGGAACCGTCCGAGGTCGCGCCGCTGTTCTGCCTAAAGTCGATATTGGTGTTGGCCAGAGAGGCACTGCTAGCCATGGGAGGGTGATGGCCGCCGGCGAAGCCAATGGCGGACGACGCTCGATTGCCGCCGTACGGGGACAGATTGGACTGGCTGCGCGTGTTCATCATGCTAGGACGAGCTTGAGGAAAGTCTTGATAGGGTGATTGGCGATCCTGGAAATCTGCCATGGACGATTGTCTCCCCGATTGCATCATGGGATCCTGCTGATGGAGCATAGTGGAGCTGCGGCCAAAGTGACCAGGAGACTGTGGCGTCATGTATGGGTTGGTACCCGGCATGCCAGACAGAACGGTTCCTTGGGGAGCGGCAGAGTAGACGGATTTCATCTCGTCCATCTCATACTGGTCCATGTAGGGCGAGTCGTCCTTCTCCTGATAGCCGCCACGACGACCAGGCAGGTTGTTGGCATAAGCATAGTCATCCCACCGCTGCATGGTAATGGATCGTGGGTCGAAAACATCGTCCTCCACAGCAATAACTTGCTTGTTACCCTTCTCACCAATGACAATGCGAGTGTTACCCCAGCTAAAGTTGTCCTGGTTCCAGAACGAGTAGATGGGGAGAATGAAGGAGTAGATGGGGAAGGCAATGATGTATATAATCATCCAGCCAATGTGCTGCCATTGACGCTTGAGAATAAAGACCAAAGCCTGAAGACCGTAGACGGCTGCCAACATGGCAATTGAAATGACAGGGAACGGGCCAGTTTTACTTGCCAGCAGGTAAATGAGATAGCCCAGGTATACGCAGGTAGCTGGCAAAATGATGGTACTGAAGAGATCGATAAAGACAACGAAACGCATGGAGAAGCAGCAGAAGCCGCACATGTCTCCAAGACGTAGAAGCTCAACCAAATTGTGAATGGTAGAGTTGATCCAGCGACGACGCTGAGAAACCAAGACACCAAAAGATTCTGGAGCCGCAGTCTTACATTGGGCATCCTGGACAAACTTGTAGTGCATTGATGGGAAGTGCTTCGTCATGAGAGTGGTCAGGAATCGATCTTCACCAAGAGACAGAAGGTTCTTCTGATGTAAGGTGTCGACATTGCAAATGCTGTACTCTTTGATAACGGCATCCGAGATGAGTAGAGGCTTGCCCTTGTCAACGGTTCTCAATCGGTACATGGAGAAACTGCATCTTGATTAGTTTATTGAGTGTATGGGGACAATGGTGGTGTAAACATACCATCCAGGCAAACAGGTAACACTTCCAAAGAGCGACTCAAAGGCTTTGGCGAGGTGGTGGGAGATGAAATATTCGTAGACCTGAATCATGGTCCACCATGACTTTTCGTCGTTTTGCAGGCTGGTTTCACCACAAATACCGGCAATCTTGGCATTATGCGCACAGGCCGAGACCAAACGGTTGAGAGAGTCTTCTGCGACGGCTGTGTCGGCATCGACCATGAGGAGGTATTCATACAGCTCAGGGTCCACACCAATGATGTTGTTAATTTGATGAAACATTTCCAGCTCGAGAGGATTCATAGGAGATCGATGATGGACGCGATTGAGGAAGCTCATCAGCAGAATCTGCGAATCACGTTTACCACGGTTTCCGGGCTTCGCGCCTGCTTGCTCATTCTCTTTGCCAACCTTGACGACAACAATATAAGGAACAACATTGCCTTCGAATTCGTAAAGGCCAGAGTAGACCTTGCCGTAGTTGAGCTGCTCACTGCCAGCACCGACAGATTTGAAGGGCAGAGCGGGGGGGTCGACCTTGGGATCAACACCGAGAATATCGAGAATAATCTTGGGCGTCGGGCGATCGTTGCCCTGGCCAGTGAGGACACCATCGCAGACGACACAAATGAGTTTGCGCTTGTTGTCGTATTGGAGCGCAGTGAGCGAATCGAGCGCCTTGCGCAGCGATTCTTCACCTTCAGTGTAAGCGGGGACCTGACAAATGACGAATTTGTCCTGGGGGGATGGACGGCGTTTGGAGGAAAAGCGAATAGCAGCCACAAATTTGACGAGAATAATGGCACAGATGATAATAGTGAAAGCCAACATGATCCAGTTGTTGGCTGTGCATCGAGCGCTTTCTCTAAAATCAGTTTTCCCCACATAGAACGAGTTCTTGATACAATTCCACGAGTTGACCATGTTGTCGTAAGATTCGGTGTCGCCACTGGCCTTGGCGTCGGCGAGCGCATTATCGAGGTTCTGCTTGATGTTCTGACCGGGGTTATTCTTCCAGAGATCAGAGACTTGCTTATTAATGAACTGGTAGATATTATTGCCAGTGTTCAGATCAATGGTATGAAAGTAGTCAGTGAGATCATAAATTTCGTCTCCGTACGTGGCCCACATGTGCTGGTTATCCTTGCCGTCAGACTTGACAGTCTTTGCGCTCCAGACGAGGTCACCGTGATAAAAAGTGTCGATCTTGGGTTTGAACTTTCCATAGTACCACGTGTCGGTGTGCAGAACGCTGTTGGGGTATCGTGCATAGTAGCCAGAGGTGTGGACAGCAGTTTCATACTCGGCTGTGTTGTTGGGTGTGAGTCGGGTAGTGTCCTTTACTCCAAGTCCGCCACACGCAACGTTTAGAGGGGGAACAAAGTAGTTATCCATGATCAAGCCATTGAGTGGCTGCATGATATCACTTGTCGTCTTGATGTTGGGTACATCACTGTGCTGCTGCCTCCACCAATCGGAGATATCATAGACTCTTCCATGAATACCGACCCAAAAAGTATCGCTTCCCTGGTGGCTTGCCACTTCACTCTGGTTCCAGGCTTTGTTAAAATTCGGGCAGAGTAGTTTACCAAAGAAGATGATCCAAAAAACGATGAAGGCGTTCATGATGAATATGATGAAGACCAAAACAAGCTTTTCGCGCCAAGCCATGCGGACATCGGGCCGGCGCATGCGGCCAATGTATCGGAGCATGGGAGAAGGAATCCAAAATGTGAGAGCCCAGACGACGGCTACCCAAGCACGGCGACCGGCAGTGGTTTGCTTGGTTTCCAGGTGCTTGTTCTTGGCGAGCTCAGGGTCGAGTTCGCCGGTGTAATCGCCACCATCATTGTAGTCGTCGGGCTTGTATGTATCCCCCTTATTTCCAAGTCCATAATCACCTTTGTTGACGTTGCGCATGCCAGTCATGGAAGTAGGGGCGATGGATGGAGCAACAGTCATGGCCTGGGGGAAGCCTGCCTGGCTGCCATTGGCCTGGCTGACATTGCGAGAGTGTCCTCCCATAAGGTCATCGCGGCTGCCACCGTAGGCGTTATCCATGGGCTGTGGTGGGAAAAACCCACTGCCATTATTGGAGTAAGACGTGTCGAAGCCGCTGCTAAATGGATTGGTGTTCAAGCCTTGGACGCTGCTTCCTTGCTTCATGTCGAGCATGGACTCTGCATCCCACCAGGCAGACTCGCGGATCCAAACACGCTCCTTGCCGACAAAGATTTCGCCGTTGCTCCAGCCACGTTCCAGCATCCAGCTTTCGATGCCATCCTTGCCATCAGTGCAGCCGAGTGGGGCGTAGCGGGTAACAAACTCTTCGACATCGAAATCGGCAGTATAATCGAGGTGTCGGTTACGGCGATTCGCCCATTCAGGCAGACGCCATGAGCGCAGCTGTCGAGAAACGGTACCGGCAGACCAGGCCGATGTGATGGATGGTAGAGCAGCTAGGCTGGCGGGGCTATCATCTGTAGGGTGCAGGGACAAGTGGTACCAGGTGCGGCTAGAAGCAAGCATGTGAGGGAGGTCAAGTCGACCAGCACGGCCGAGGTTGATGCCCTCGCCTTGCACGGGAAATAGAAGCCTCTTGATGAAGCCACCATCTTCAGCGGCGTGTGCAACTCTTTCTAGGACAATCTCTCTCTGTTCTAGCTCACGTTGGCGCTCGCGGCCTTCGGGGCCGGTCATGATTCCCAGATCTGGGGCGACATCAGCAACCGCCTGCTGCATCTCTCTCAAGACGGAGGAGCCAGCAGGAGAAGCTTCCACGCCGTCCTGAATCATCTCGGCGTTGATACCGCAAGAGTCATCAAAGATGGAGCGCATGCAAACAGCTTTACCAAGAGTTGGATCGGGGATTTCGATGACTGTGAGGCTGACGGTATCACCATTGTCCTCATCCGAGGTGGGTGTGCGTGCGCCACGGCCGTCTGCGGACTCGTCACCATCACGAATTCGGGTCATTTGCGCTGCAATGGCAGCGTTGGCTTTGGAGATGACCCAGTCGACGAGCGACTCATAGAGGCCACTGACGAGGATGCGTCGGTCTTCGGTACTGCACTTGGTGGTAAGGACGGCGGGCTCGAGACCAAGCAGACCACTAGCTTCTTCGCAGAGCTCCTCGAGGGAGTCAGATTCGAGCTCATAGTCGAGCGTGTTACCAAGTTTCAGAAGACCAGCTAGGGTAGAGATGAAGTTTCGGTGAGCAGATCCTTTGATACCAATGTCCTTGAGGGCTTGGCGGAAGTCGTCGGCAGAGGCAGAATCGTCGGCGGTAGGCAAGTATGCCGGGGGGGTATAGGTAGACGAACGAGCAAGAAGAGCGTAGGTCGAAGGAGCCCGGAGACCGAGGAACTCGCGCTCGGCGGGGGTAGACGCAGACGTGAGCAAGTAGTAAAAGACATCAAAGGCGCGGTATCCGGCGTCGGCAGGGATGCTGAAGAGACCATTTTCGGTATCAATTCCACCCTGCGAGAGGGCTAGGGTAGCAGCCGTTAGATTTCCAGCAAGGTTCAGGGTGAAGGAAGCGCTCAGAGCAGCATGGCGAGGAAACGATGGGTTGTAAGGTGTGACACAGTGCAGGAATGGCTGAACAGAGTCGAGGGCTTTGAAGACAGAACTCGGGATCGTAAAGGGCATCGAAGAAATAAATGGGACGAGGACAGACGGAGTAGAAGAGTGCAGAGATCTAATAGAGAAGGTTAGACACCTGGAAGGGCAAAACGGTAAAGATGGCAGCTGCGTCGACATACCCAAGCACGATCAAGGCATCCTCGGCACGACGGCGGGCGTGCTCCCAGGCTCTGGTGGCGAGGGCAGCATCGACGGTAGGACCACCTTGGGAAGCGGTAAGCCAAGTGTTAACTACGAGACTGGTACTCGAATCCAATTGGTGAGGTTGGCTGGAGAGATAAATGTTGTGTATGGTATTGAGGAGGGTGGTGGTGGACACCTGAGCCGTCTGAGGACCGCGATTATTGCCATGGCCTTCAGAGGCGACCGAAAACATGGACATTCGGTTAGCCATGTTTGCGGCGGGTTCTAGAGATGAAGCGATGAAGCCCCAAGAGGAGGTGAGGGGCGTCGAAGTCGAACCAGATGGAGATAAACGTTGGCAACGGCTGTGGCTTTGTAGACTTGAGGCGGGAGCAACGGGCGAAACGCTGTCTGTTCGTCAAGATGTCATGAGACGGGTCCCAGCGATGCTGCAGAATGCTCAAAGGCAGCGGAAGGGATTATGCCAACAATGACAGCGGCCGACAACGTGAGAAGACGGCGTTGGGGAAAGGAAGCGAGCGTAAATGTTGTAGATCAAGACCCTCCTCCAGCACGGACAGAACACTGAGGCGCAAAGGGGGTGTGTGAGCGATGGAATAGCGACTGTACTGTGTAAAAAGAGAAGAATATAGCGGCCGCCAAAGCGAGTGAGGCAGTACTGGTATGAGGCCAGAGGAGCAGCGAGAGAGACTGCAAAACAGTGAAACAAGCAAAAAAAGACTGAGGAAGAAAGTTGGGCTTGGAATTACAGAGATGGAGGTGGTCTGGTGCAACGCAGGGTTTGGCAGCGTGGCGCGGGCATGGGCGTAGCAGGAGTGGGTGCAGCTAGGTACAGACCAAGTAACAGGCATGGGAAAGGGATTACGGGGGCTGTAACATGCTAATAAACAATACTCGTAAATACTAGCGCAGAGCAAGGCTATTGCCAAAACATCGAGTTGGATTTTGACAGATTAAATTGCTAGTTATTAATAATGAATGGGTAAATACTAAACAGTCAGTCCGGGGGCATGCAAAGGACAGGCTGCTCAGTCAGAATTCAGGGGTCAGCACGGTTCCCCAAACGCTCGCTCAAAGAACAATTATTACAGTGGACTGACAGCCTGACATGACAGAAAAAGGTGACAATAATAACTACCTATAGAAAAGAAAAGATTATACGGCCGGCGGAACAGACCAGAAGCGCAGGCATCGCAACAGGCGTCAGGGGGTGGCCGCTTGAGCATCCCGTCGCCATTTTTAGCAGGCGTCGACCCACCACAGGGCTTTAGCTTCAGGGCCAGCGGGGATGACCAGCACATTGGGACAATGGGAGGTACCTGTCTCTAGGTATCTAGGCCTGTAGGTCTGTAGCTAGGTACGCAGCAATGCCAAAATATTTACATTATGAATGCATTCACATGCGAGGATGTGAACGGGAGCAAGCGGGTACTAAAAAACATGGCCACTATTTGGTAGGATGTCTCTGAGAGAATTGGCCATGCTTTTTGGTACCCGCTTGCGGGACTACTAGGTCACTCTGCATACCCAAAGACATAATGTCTGATCTGTGGACACTTTTGCAGCTCTTTTGCCTATTTACATCTTCAACTAAAATGGCGCCAAGCGAGATGAGCAGCTGAACGGGCTCCGTAGTGGTGCTACGGGGAGAGCAGGAAACCTAGGTACCTGGCCGCTGTAGGTACGTACTTGGGGAAAAAGATACATACTTGAATGGCTTCTTTATTTTACGCATTTCTTGTCGGCCAAAGCACAAAAGTAAACAAGTTGCGACTGTAGACGTGCTCATGAACGGCATCAAGTTTGGCACGAAGCTGGGGGCACAAAAAAAAAGGTGAACAAGTATCATTTGTCAAGGTGAATGGATGCGATGCATCTACGGATATAACGTTATTAATAAGCAGGCTCTGTATTCCTTGTTCCTTGTCGAAAAACAGGGACAGGACAGAATACGAAGTCTACGTGCGTATTTATCAAATAAATACTGACGGATGCCCCGGTGCCCGGGTCTTGGTGATCCCTTTGAGGGGAGTTTGGGGAGTTCCGAACCCCTTTGGCCCTTTCGGCCTCGAGAGCCACTCATCCATGAGCGATATGGGCTGGTGCTTGGCGCATGGCGCATCATGCGTGGCGAAACGCAGCCTCTTTCTCGTATTGTGCCAATATGCCCAGGTGGCCTGTCAACCCAGTACAAAAAGAATTCTCCCTAATACAATTGCTAGGTATGCCACGCCACATTTCCGTACACACAAACCACCACATGTCCACCAGGCGCCAAATAATTACTGGGAATTAATTCGTCCAATGAGGCTGTGCACTGGTAGATCTCAAGACTCTATATCGGGATACGCGCCCAGTCTCTGGGTCTACCCGGCCATGAGGCCCGCCAAAGGCTGCTGCGCCTTGGGTTTCTAAATAAACTCGGGTGACTCGATCGATGGCAGCTCACTAATAACCATTTATTTCACTGGTGCGAGCTCCTGCCGGTTTAAATGCAGCTTCCATCCCATGTTGTGAGGAAGGAATATGATGCAGTCTGCCTAGGTAGGGGCTCGGAATGCGTTCATCCCGCTGTTTCCACCCCGGGTTTGCCTCGATAAAACCGGTTATTACTGTTGGCAGACTCAATGCATGTCGCACACTACTTAGGTACCTAACTACCAGTAACCAAGCCGTAAACAATAACAACTCTGCCAAACGGCCTTGTCCGGCGCAAATGCCCGCACGATGCCGTGTCTTGTAGTTTGTACTCCGTAGCGTTACATTGAATCTGGCGACCTGGGGTAAGCTGCTCGCAGCTCGACTGAGCCTACTGCCTGCCTGCTTGCTGCTCTAGTAGTGGGAAGCCTGCGCCACATCCAACAGTGTACTCAGTACAGATTACGGAGTACGGAGACTGTGTCTGGAATCGAGCCCTGTCAGGTTGTCACGATGCGCATCATTCTCTGTATTGATTGCCGTAATTGATTTCCTTGATAGGCGCATTCGAGGGCTTGTTGACGAACCCATGTTCAGGGTTGCCCGGCCGGAAACGGGAGCCAATTTATTTTCCAGCACGCTGAAGAAAAGGCATGTGAAAAGAAATTCAAGTCAGCCAATATTTGTTTCGACCTGTGCTCACGGCAGCCTAGAGACAAGTGCTTTTGTATTGCTTTTGCTTGTGACCAGCTTGACCGTTCCTGTTGGATCTATGTCGTGAACACAAAACAAAGCAACTTAAAGGGTTCACCCTGGCGGCCAGGAATCGCGTGGCTGCGGCCATGAATCTATCGCGCTAGCATCGTCACGGAAATTGTGCTGTTGCCTGATGTGGTAACGCGTCCAGCCGCTGTTGAGCTCGGCCTTTGCAGAAAGACGAGATGATGCGCCTTGACGGTCAGGGGGCGGGACAATGCAAACTAGAATTGACACTTGTCCGTCGGACATGTGCAGCCGTGCAGTGAAGTGGTGCATAATTTGTGGCAGGACTTGTTAATGCTGGTACGCAGCAGAGTTTTTCGCGTTGCCAGTTTTCAGTTTCCAGATGGGTTTGTCAAAGTCTCAAACTAATTACGACTGTTGCGACACCCATCGACAGGTTGTCTTGGTCATGAGCATTAGCGGAAAATTAAAAAGCCCCCACGTACTGTACAAGATTGATGACGAATCACGATGCAGTAGCAAAGGACGCAAAGGACAGGAGAATGGCCGGGTCAAAGCAAAGCAGCGATCATTTTGCTCTCCCTGTGCAACGGCGATGCAGTGGAATGTGGGCCACACGGAGAACATTTCGTATGTACATAGGTGCTCCGGGGTATGATGATGTCTATATCAGTAAATAAAACATCGGTTGACGCCATGGATGGTGCAGAGGATGTACTTGGATCGAGGCTAGAAGCCGATTGTTGATTGATTTCTGAAAGACTGATGGCTGTTTGCACGGGTTGTGACGTTGACGATGCCTATCGATGAGCCATACATTTTGTTGTGACAGAAGGGGCAGAAAATAGTAGCACCTGCAGTGGCCAATGTTAGCAGTCGTAGAGGGGATGACCGCTGATTTGCAGAATCGTGGCCTCTGTTGAAGGTGATTTTTCATGGCGAATTTTAGTAGCTAGCTACCTACCTATGAATAAATACAATGTAACCTGCGCCTTTGTCCTGTACGGCCAGCCGTACTCGGGCAGAGCCGTGAATGCAAGGATACACCCCTCCCCATCCCCATTCGACTCCATTCATGACCCCCCTCAAAGGCCCCTAGCGCAAGCTAACACGAGGTTTTGGTCTGTTTGGACGTCAAGCCTGCTCGCCATGGCTGTTCCCCGTCCCCTGTCCTACCTACCTACTGCTTAATTTGGTACCTCGCTGTCAAACTTCTGTAGCAGTACGAGCGGGTACCTTGGCTCGTTGTGCCCTGATCTCCGCTCAACTGACAAACCGCCACTGCCTCTGCCACTGCCACTCCCAGTGCCATTTCCGCTGCCAACTGGCAACCACTTGACATGGAATCAGCTGGCTGGCCCTCTGGTCAGTGAGCCTGGCAACCTTTCCTGTTAGCTGCGCCCCCCTTGACCTATGGCCTGGCCGACCTACCTACCCAACTGCACAAAACTCGGAATCTTTTTTTCTTTTGCTTTGGCCATCACAACACCATCTTCTAGCTGCATTTTCCTGTCAGCGCTGCTTTATTCCCTGACGCGGGGCAATCTTGCTTTCTCGACTTCCTTTTTTCCTGACCTTCGTTTCCTCTCTGCTGGCCCCTGTCGCATCTCTCGCTCTGCTCAGATCTTGGGTTTCCTTTCGCTTGTCCTCTACACGCCCACCAACGTCTTGTTTCAGACACAGTCGTCGTACGCAACACGCCCCAGCACACGAAGCCGGCCGTGATCCGCATCTCTCCTTTTTCTCATCTTATCGCATTTCATCAACCTGCTCTTCAAGTCCTCGACAGCCTCGATTAGCTTCACCGAGAGCCAATTCTTGGCTGCTCGCCCAACATGGCTTCCAATATGCTGAATCTCGGCGGAGGCGCCCACACCCAGGACTCGCTGCCCTCCTTGCCGACTCATCTTCAGTCCGATACGCACATCACCGCTCATCTTGCCAGTCGTTTCCACGTTGCTCATCCCACCGCTCGACTATCCTCACACGGCCTCGTCTGTCTCAACACTTACACCTCCTCGTCCAAGGGTCCCGATGGCGGCAAAGACGGAAGCGCCATGGCTGGCGCTGAGGACATGGCCGACCGTGCCTGGCTGAGGCTTGGCCATCGCTCCGAAAACCAAGCCGTCGTATTCCTGTAAGAAGACACGCCCGTCAATATCTTTGACAATACCTTTCAGCATATTTCATGCTCAAGCTAACGCACATGTCTGCAGCGGTGAATCCGGCTCGGGCAAGTCTACTATCCGCTCACACCTCCTTACTGCCTTGCTCAACAAGTCGTCAACTCCCCTTTCCAGCAAGCTCTCTCTCGCCGCCTACGTCTTCGATACCCTCACGACGACAAAGACCGCCACCACTCCCACTGCTTCCAAATCCGGTCTCTTTTACGAGCTGCAATACGACACTGCGTCTACCACCAACCCTGTCCTCATTGGTGGTAAGCTTCTCGACCACAGACTAGAAAGAAGCCGAATCACCGATGTTCCCACTGGCGAACGCAACTTCCACGCCCTTTACTATCTACTCGCTGGAACAAGCCCCGCCGAAAAGACTCATCTTGGCCTGGACGACTCGCCCGTTGCCGGCACCACCCGTTGGAAGTATCTTGGTCACCCCACCCAGCTCAAGGTTGGTATCAATGATGCCGACGGCTTCCAGCTTTTCAAGAATGCCCTTAAGAAGCTCGAGTTCCCCCGTAACGACATTGCCGAGATCTGCCAAATACTCGCTGCCATTCTCCACATTGGTCAGCTTGAATTCGAAAACGCAAACGACACCAGCGCCACCGGCGGTGACAGCGGTGGCTTCTCCCATGAGGGTGCCAATTCCTTCACCGGAGTCAAGAACAAGGACGTCCTTGCTATCGTTGCCGCTTTTCTGGGTGTCAATGCCAATGATTTGCAAACCACTCTTGGCTACAAGACAAAAATGATCCAAAAGGAGCGAGTCACCGTCATGCTTGACCCAGTTGGCGCTCGCGCTCATGCCAATGAGCTCGCTAGAACCCTCTATGCCCTGCTTGTTGCCTGGATTATGGAATCGGCCAATGCGCGTCTCTGTGCTCCCGAGGAGTCCATCGCCAACACAATCTCCATTGTAGACTTCCCCGGTTTCGTCCAGCAGGGCTCCACCAGATCGGTTCTTGACCAGCTCCTCAACAACGCTGCCACCGAGGCTCTCTACAATGTCACCCTTCACAACTTCTTTGACCGCAAGGCCGAGATGCTCGAGTCCGAGGAAGTCAGTGTTGCCCCTACGTCCTACTTTGACAACTCCGATGCCGTCAAGGGTCTGCTCAAGCCTGGTAATGGCCTGCTTAGCATTCTCGATGACCAAACCCGTCGTAACCGCACCGACATGCAGCTTCTCGAGAGCTTCCGCAAACGCTTTGAAGGCAAAAATACTGCGATTGACATTGGCTCTGCCACTGCCAAGTTGCCTGGAAGCAACTTCATGACCGAGAACACAGCTGCTACCTTCACCGTCAAGCACTTTGCTGGTGAAGTTGACTACCCTGTCAAGGGCCTCATCGAAGAGAACGGCGAGATCATTTCTGGTGATCTGCTCAACATGATCAACACAACCAAGAGCGAATTCGTTGCCCGCCTTTTCGGCCAAGACGCTCTCCAAACTGTCACTCATCCCAACGAGAGAACGACCGTTATGCAAGCCTCGGTCAGCTCCAAACCTACTCGTGCCCCCAGCGTCATGTCCCGCAAGGGGACCAGAGCTCGAGCAACGGGTGCTCGCCGTCAAGAGCAGCAGGACGCTCTCGATCGTCTCGAGCAGCTCGGCGAATCCCGCGAAAAAGATCAGCGTCGCGGCGCTACCACCTCTGGTGTTGAACAGGGTGCTTCCGGCCAATTCCTCTCATCTCTGGACAACGTCCAAAAAGCTGTCACTGACCCTGGCACCAACTGTTACTTTGTCTTTTGTTTGAAACCCAATGACCGTCGCATTGCCAACCAATTTGACAGCAAGTGTGTCAGGACTCAGGTTCAGACTTTTGGTATTGCCGAGATCAGCCAGCGCCTGCGCTCCGCCGACTTTAGTCTATTCGTGCCATTCGGCGAGTTCCTTGGTCTTGTCGATTCGGAGACTATTCTCGTCGGTAGTGAGCGTGAGCGCGCTGAAATTGTCATTGAAGAAAGGCGCTGGCCGGGCAATGAAGTGCAGATTGGCTCCACCGGGGTCTTTCTCAGCGAGCGATGCTGGATGGAGGTTGCCCATCTGAGCGCCAGCGGTTCTGTTCGACCGGGCATGACCTCTGTTGATGGCGAAAGTTATGGTGTTCCCGAACGCAACCCCTTCATTGCCTCCAAGGAGCAGCTCGTCTCTGGTGGCAACACTCCCCTCATGTACGCTGGCGAGAAGACCAAGAGCGGATACTTTGCCGCAGGTGATGATACTCGATCCGAGGCCGGTATCTCTGCCATTGGTGGCGGTGACATGTTCAAAAACTTTGACACTCGCGAGCAGATGGCTGAGCGAGGTAACGAAAAGGACCTGGTTGAAGTCGAAGAGTACAAGGACAGCCCGAGCCGCAAGCGATGGGTTTTCCTCGTCTACTTGTTGACTTGGTTCGTCCCGGATTTTCTCATTCGCTGGATCGGCCGTATGCCCCGCAAAGATGTTCGTATGGCCTGGCGTGAGAAGCTTGCCATCAACTTTCTCATTTGGCTCCTCTGCCTGGTTGCCGCTTTCTTCATCGTCGTCTTCCCCCTTCTCATTTGCCCCAAGCAACATGTGTATAGTCCATCGGAACTGTCTTCATACAATGGCAAGTCGGGCAGCAAGGGTGCCTTGGTCTCCGTTCGCGGATACGTGTTCGATTTGGCTGCCTATACTCCTCAACACTACCCGCCTTACCTCAACCCGAAGCTACTTACCAATTATGCTGGCCTAGACATCAGCTCTCTCTTCCCTATTCAAGTCAGCGCTCTCTGCCAGGGCAAAGACGGAGATATTGATCCTCGAGTCACGCTCGACTACAAAAACTCCAACTTTACTGGCATCTCCCCTGCCCTTATCAGCACCCAGGACCTCAACGCCAAGTATCATGACTTTCGCTACTATACCAATGATACTCGCCCTGATTGGTATTTCGAACAAATGACCATGCTGCGTGCTCTTTTCAAAAAAGGCACTGTCGGTTACACACCTCAGTATGTGAAGAAGCTCAATGAAAAGCAACAAAGAATTGGCATCATAGACGGCCGCGTCTACGACCTCACCACCTACATGGCTGGCGGTCGTCGACTACTCGCTAAGCCTGGCGAGTCGGTTCCCGATGATGCAAGTCTCGCAAACTTCATGAGTGACGACGTCGTTCAAATGTTCCAAGTTCGTTCTGGCTCGGACATGTCCAAATACTGGAACTCTTTGGCCATTGATGCCGCAATGCGCTCAAGAATGAAGACATGTCTTGACAACCTCTTCTATGTCGGTGATGTCGATACCCGAAACTCAACCCGGTGCCAGCTGGCCACTTACTTGGTACTTGCCGTCACCATTTTGCTGGTTTCCGTCATTGCATTCAAGTTCATTGCTGCATTGCAGTTTGGAGGCAAGAGCATGCCTGAGAACCTTGATAAATTCGTCATCTGCCAGATCCCGGCCTACACCGAGGACGAAGACTCTCTTCGTCGAGCCATTGATTCGGCTGCTCGAATGAAGTATGACGATAAACGCAAACTCTTGGTTATCGTTTGTGACGGTATGATCATTGGCCAAGGAAACGATCGTCCCACGCCTCGCATTGTACTCGACATTCTTGGAGTTGCCGACACCGTTGATCCTGAGCCTCTAAGTTTCGAGTCTCTCGGTGAAGGTCTCAAGCAGCACAACATGGGCAAGGTTTATTCTGGTCTCTATGAAGTTCAAGGTCACATTGTTCCTTTCTTGGTTATTGTCAAGGTCGGCAAGCCTTCCGAGGTTGGCCGTCCCGGCAACCGTGGCAAGCGTGATTCCCAGATGATCGTCATGCGCTTCCTCAACCGTGTTCACTACAATCTTGCCATGAGTCCCATGGAACTTGAAATGTACCACCAAATTCGGAACATTATCGGTGTTAACCCCACCTTTTACGAATTTATGCTACAGATTGATGCCGATACTGTCGTTGCTCCGGACTCTGCCAGCCGTATGGTGTCTGCTTTCATTGATGACACGCGCTTGATTGCGGTCTGTGGTGAGACTGCCCTTACCAATTCCAAGTCTTCCTTCATCACTATGATCCAGGTTTACGAGTACTACATTTCACACAACCTTTCCAAAGCATTCGAGTCGCTCTTTGGTTCCGTCACCTGTTTACCTGGTTGTTTCTCCATGTACCGCATTCGTGCCGCCGAGACTGGCAAGCCTTTGTTTGTCAGCCGCGAGATCGTTGAAGACTACTCCACAATTCGTGTTGACACTCTGCACATGAAGAACTTGTTGCACCTCGGTGAGGATCGTTACCTCACGACCTTGCTGCTCAAGTATCACAACAAGTATAAGACCAAGTATATCTTCACTGCTCACGCCTGGACTATCGCGCCTGATTCGTGGAAGGTCTTCCTCTCACAGCGTCGTCGTTGGATCAACTCTACTGTCCACAACCTCGTTGAGCTGATTCCCATGGCCCAGCTCTGCGGTTTCTGCTGTTTCAGTATGCGTTTTGTCGTTTTCATCGACCTGCTCAGCACCATCGTCCAGCCTGTCACCCTCGCCTATATCGTCTACCTGATTGTCCTCGTCATTGAAAACACCAGTGTCGTACCGGTGACGGCGTTTATTCTTCTAGGTGTCATTTATGGTCTCCAGGCCATCATTTTCATCTTGCGCCGCAAGTGGGAAATGGTTGGTTGGATGATTCTGTATATTCTTGCCATTCCTGTCTTCAGTTTTGGTCTTCCCCTATACGCTTTCTGGAACATGGATGACTTTGCCTGGGGTAATACTCGTGTCGTGGCTGGTGAGAAGGGCAAGAAGGTCATCGTGTCTGACGAGGGCAAGTTTGACCCCAGCACGATTCCCCGCAAGAGGTGGGAGGATTACCAAGCTGAGCTCTGGGAGACTCAGACTTCTCGCGACGACTCGCGCTCGGAAGTTTCCGGCTACAGCTATGCCACCAAGGCCCACCCTCACGTTTCCGAGTATGGCTTCCCTAGCCGCCCTGGTTCGACGACTGGTCTGGTACCGCAAATGTCACACATGTCCCATGACCCTCGCAGCATGTCTCGCATGTCGCTGGCTCACTCTGAGATGGGTGGCAACCGCATGAGCTCGTACGGCGGCTCTCAATTCTTTTCTCCGGAAGACATGGTTGGCCTGCCCAGCGATGACGCGCTGTTGGCTGAGATTCGCGAGATTCTCAAGACGGCCGATTTGATGACCGTTACCAAGAAGGGCATCAAGCAAGAACTCGAGCGACGTTTCGACGTACCTCTTGATGCCAAGAGACAATACATCAACAGCGCCACCGAAGCACTGCTTTCTGGCCAGCTGTAAAGGGCTGACGATGCGCTCTTACAGTTTGATGATGACCAAATATTTACTTGAAATACCCTCGTGTTATATACGTGCCGCATGTCGAAACACAGCAGAAGCGGCTCATTTTTACTATACAAATAATTTATTCTTGGGGGGGGGGGTTTGACGAAGGAGTGCTTCTTTGCCATGGAAGAACCCCCCCAACGGCCATCTATCATTTGTTTCTTTTTTTGCTTTGAATATCTTGTTTTTGGAAATCTTTTGATGGCAGGAATATATGCGTAATCTTCGTTTTCAGTAATGCAATTCTGGTCTTTAACAAGGCGCGACTGCAACAGGGAACAAGAGGAGTTTCTTTTCGTTTTCTTTGGTCTTAGTGTCGGGATTCGCATATACTTGTTTCGTTGTATCTCAATTTTGTGTCTTGAAAACTGCTTCGGGAGCATTAGAGAATACTAGTGCTAATTGATCTTACGTGATATGTTGCAGGCCACGATGATGACTTGTGATTTGGTTCGAGCTGTTGTATGTGTCTACCCATCTACACGCCTGCTCATCAGCTATCTATCTACCTATGCTTTTTACACTCATCCACCCACCTACCCGCATGATGAAATATCAAATGAAACGCCATTAACTACCGCCATGCACTAACCCAACGTCGTTTCCAAGAGCTTCTGAATGCCGCCTTTGCTCCACGCCGTGACGCGCGCCTGGTCGCACGTCTCCCACACCCTGCGCATGAGCGCCGCGTAGACGGCCCTGTCGTCCGGCGCCACGCAGCCCGCGCGCAGCGCCGCGAGCCAGCTCACGACGCCGAACCGCGTAATCAGCGTGGTGCTGCCGCCGTCGATGCGCGTGGCGCGGTACACGATGCGGAGGATGCGCGTTTTCAGGTTGGCGCGCAGGTAGGGGTTCGCCGCGAGGGCGAGCACCTTTTCGAACCAGCGCTTGCTGCGAAACACGGCGAGGTCGGTGGGCGTGCGCAGGCTGTCGAGGAGGTGCGCGAGCAGCCACGCCAGCTCCGTGTAGTAGCGGTCGTCGTCGCTGGGGTTGCCGTGCAAGATGTCGTGTGCCATGGGCAGCTTGTCGCGTGGCCAGACGGGGCTGCGGGCCAGGAATGCGTTGATCTTGGGGTAGAGCGGGTGTAGCGGGTTCTTGAGGATATCCAGCGCGTGCGCGGTGAAGGAGAGGAAAGACGAGGGGATGGGTCCGTCGTCGACGTGGGGCCGGCTCGACTCGGCGAGCTCGGAGAGGAGCAGCCAAACTTGCTTCTTCTCGTCGTACGACGATTCGTTAATCTTGGCGGCCATTTTGAGAATGTTGGTGAGGGCTTCTTTGCGGATGCTGGTGTGCGGCGAGGCAAGCAGCTGGACGAGGCCGGCGGCGAGGCCGTCTTCGACGAGGTCTTCCACGTTCTTCGCGGACCATTTGACGAGCGCGCTATTGTCTTCGTCGAGGGTAAAGTCCTGGTGAAGCATTTCCTCGAGGCGAGCTTCGTCGACCATGACACCGGGCTGGACGCTGGCCTCGGCCTCGGTGCTCGACTCGGGCTCTTCTTCGATGGCGATGCGCTGCAATGCCTTCTTCTCTGATTTGTCGCCCAGGCTGGCCATCTTGGTCGCCTTTGTCGCTGATATTTGCTCGGAGATTTTGGTATAGCTCTCTTCGAGGTGGTCTTTGCTCTCTCCTGTGAGGCTCAAAGCGTTGAAATACAGGGAGAGAAATTTCCCAATCTCGGCTATTGTCGTCTTGTTAGCGCCATCGAGGGCAAAAGACAATTGCTCTTGCAGAGCGATATTTAGCAGACTAAACTGCCCGTCCTTGGGCAGGGTGTTGACTTGCTCCAGGTACTTGATCGGCGAGCCAGCACACCTCGTGACGCAGTTGTCCAAGTACGCCCAGGGAATATTTGCGGTCTTTGAATCCGAGGCGGCACAGCGCAGAGCGCGTAGTAGAGCGACCAATCTCGTGTCCTTGGCCACAATCTGGTTCTCGACTGCTACGTCAGCGAGCACCGACTGCAGCTGGGCCAAGGGAGCAGTATCATCACTCTCGCATAGAATTTGCAGTAGTGATGTAAAGGCAGAATAGCCCTTTCCACCATTGCTGCTGCCCGTTTTGGCAAACCATCGCATACCGGGAGAATAGCTAGCGATTGACACCAAGTTCTTCAGCTCCATGACTGCGTACGCGGCAATGACTGGGTCGTTCCTCTGATTTTGAATGCTTCCCAGTACCTCGACGAAGAATGACGAGACATCAAAGTTGGCAGCGAGTGCCACGCGCGGTATAATTTCGTAGTAGAGTCGAAGTAATCGACTAGCTAATGTTTTATGCAACGCGTTCTCGGCGGGGATAGACTTGTAGCAGTGAACCACTTCCTTCATATCTGGTATCGTCTGGCAGAATGAGTCTATTAATCTTCTTGAAGCATCTGTCCAGATTGGCTTCTTTTTTCTCCCCCCATCCTCGTGCATTTTCAGAGCCACTGAAAGCTTTTCAAGCGCCTGAACGAGGATTCTTGTAGCAAAGAAGGACGTGAGGTGAGATTTTGGAGACAGGCAGCGGATTAACACTTTTTGATTTATAGGCCGAGGAATGATGTTGTCGAGGAGAATGGAAGTAGGGGGAGGGGTGTTGGCATATAGGGCAGGATCGCCAAAAGCCAAAGGCAGAGGTATCGTCATGGTGTTGAAAAGGAATGCGGCGTAGCCAATCCAAGTCATTGACAATTTTGGCTCAAAGGTAAAGGAGCGGTTCTTGAAGAAGTAGTCGGCAATGAGCTCGGGGGCTGCTTGGAATATGGCGACGAGGAGCTCATTGTGTTTCAAACTCGACCATGGACGTAGTTTGCTGGCAAATTCGGAGAGAACAAAGTTGTAGATGGGGACACCATCGCGAAACTTGTCGGCCCAGAGATTGCCGTCGGACTTTGCTCGAATAGTGTGACGCGACATCGAGCTCTCTTCGCCAGATTCTTTTGGATACAAGCCCTTGGATGGATATAGTACACCAGCTGTGAAATTGGTGCATGTGCACACGAGAAATTGGTGAGCCTTTTCTATGACTTCGTTGACGTCGTCTGGGGGGGCAGAGGAGTTGCTGTAAGTGTATAGTCCGAGGAAGCGCACTAAAGTCTTGGTGTTGAAGCTCTTGAACTTGGTCTCGCGCGCAATCTTGGAGTCCATGAGAATGTTGGTTTTGAGCGAAGTGATAATTTCTACCGCCAGGAATGGCGGGTCATTCTTCATCATGAAAGTAACGTGCGACAAGAGCTCTTTTTGGGCAAGGAGCTCCCTGCGCCCATCTGCGTTGAGAAACTTAAGGCAGGCTAGAAAGAAGCGAACAGCATTGGTACGAACCGAAGCCTTGCGCACATCCTCAGGCCCATCGCCAATATGTACAATCTCAAGGTTTCTGGCGAGCGATGCGAATGTAGATGCGCGGGCGCGGAAAATGCGCTTCGCAAAGGCACCGCCATCGAGGCAAACTGCTTCGCGCAGCAGTCGTAGGGTCGGAGAGATGATGAATCCCTTGCCTTTCTCGGCCGAGAGGTTGCGCGACACCGACTTCAGTTGGCGCTCTTGCAGAAGCGTTTGGCAAATGCCGAGTCCGTAGGGAACCAAGTCGAGGTTGTCGGAGATGACCTGAAGCAGGAGAGCCAAGACGACAGAGGCAGATGACATGACGCCGTCGTCATTGACTTGCGAGGCAAATGACCACATCTCCATGATATCGTTGAGGAAGACGGCCTCTTCACCGGTATCTCGGGGCTGGACAGACTCGAGGTAGCCACGGACAATGGCGAGTTTGGCTTCGCGGTCGGCCCCTGCAGACTTGACTTGGTCGAGGAGGTTCTTGAAAGACTGAAGACCTATTATAAGTTTAGAAAAAGGTCGTCATGGGCATGCATTGGGCAAGGGAGCATACCGTGTCGTGCATTTCGAATGTTCTGATCAAATGCCAGTAGCCTTCTCAGCTGATCGCTGGCGTAGACATCCTCGCCGGTCGGAACATCGTGGTATGTCTTTTGGCGCTTGTTGTAAGCGGCAGCGCCCTCACTCGTCCCTGAAGCCCGTTTACCCATTGTAGTAGGGCTTGAATTGTCGAGCGTAAGGTCGGCGCCAAACGTCGAGATGATGGCCAAAAGTTTGGAAGCATCCCAGAATTTCGGTGTACTGCCGCAAGCCACCGCCGTCCCACCTTCTAGGAAGGGCAAAGGCTGGACGCTAGCAAGGCATCTGGCGGAATGCAGTGGAGATGGCAGAGATGGGCGCTGTAGAATCAATTAATACTCTGAATTAAATGCAAGCTTCTAAAGCGAGTTTGCGGCTCCTTTTGACGTGCAATTATTTTAAAGAGGGCCAGAGGGCCTTGGAAAAAAGAAGGCGAGCGAAAAGAAAAAAAAAAAAGAAAGAAAATCTTCACTCGGATACTGTGTGTAACGTGTGTAAGTGCTGAGTCTCTAATAGCACGTCTTGTTCAAATGGCTGTATTATTACAGAATAACCCAACACTATCGATGGTGGTTAAAAAGGCGTATTAATCGATCCATCTTATAAAATCAAATACTGAGCCTCGTACATGTCATCCGAGTCAATGACAATGAGCCCTTGATTGATCAAGGAACATAGATAATAGCCGTTGCCTCACTACCAAAAGCCCGAACCTCCTTCCTTGCCACTCGGCGGTTGTGTACTATGTAAACACCAATTTGGAAAGCCGCAAAAAGGATGCCAATGACAATCATGATAATTATAGTGCGTAGACCTGCGTGGTAACTGCAGCCAAGGTGTGTATTGTCAGCAACAACTTAACACTAAAAGAACAAGCCAACGAATACAATGACTTACAATGGAGAGTCATTTGCCTGAAAATATTGCGTGCCAACCATCAAACCACTGATCGAGGACATTACCCACATGCTAGAAAAAACGGCGCAATCATATTAGCCTCTGCCTAATGAGCAATGTCTTCTTGCCTCATCTCATCAACCTCACTTACGCGATAGCAATGCTGCGCTCTCGCCTATCGCGACAATTGAGTTGGAGCCACGTATTCGACACTGGGTGATAGCCCACTGCAAAGCTATTCACCGCTGTCCACAGCCCCCAGCGTGACCACTTGCCAACCACCGGATGCACTTGTCGGGCAACAACAGCACAAATGAGGTAGCAGACTTGGGCGGAAATGACCGTGCCGCCGCGGAGATTGGTCTTGTCGCTGACATATGCGAAGAAGAAGACTACGGCAATTGCCAGAAAGGCACCCACGGCTGCGAGAGCATTGGCCTCTATGCGCTCAAACCCTAGAGACCTAAAAAAAAAAGCGCGTCAGCAAAGATAGTAGGAGAAGTTTCCGGTTCAACTTACATGATGATTGATGGTGTGTAAGTTGTCAGTGGGGACCAAGTGGAAAAGACGCAAAAGGCAGACACGTATGTTGGCCAGCGGCGATAGTGGGATACAACCCTCCAGATAAGTTGCCAGTCCATGACCTCTTCGTCATCTTTCTGAGAACCCTTTTCTGCGGCTAGTCGGCTCTGAAGCAGCTCCTTCTCCGCGCTCGAAAGCCGAACGATACCAGGTCCCACGAGCGGTGATGCCTCGTCAACACTGTGCGGCAGACATAGGATAATAATAAACGAGACCAAGAGTGTAAACAGTCCTTCAACTAGAAAAAGCTGTTAGTTGGGACAGGACCCAACAAAAGACGACGGGGTTGAATACTCAGAAATAGCCACTGCCAACCACGAAGCCCTTGCACCCCCTCCAGACGAAGAATTCCAGAGGCAAGCACCGGACTGATTGCGTTTCCGCCAAACATGCCAAAAAAGAAAATGGCCACTTTCTTGGCCAATTCACTCGGGGTATACCATGTGGAAAGCGTGTATATAGAACCGGGAATGTAGCCTGCCTCAGTGAAGCCAAGCATCAAACGCACCGCCAGGAAGCCAGCCCTGTTCTTCACAAAGACTTGCATTGTTGCTGTGAGACCAAATGCAAAGACTTGACTAGCAATCCATTTTCTGGGACCTAGCTTCAGAGGGCATGTCAATTCCACATCGTGCTTTCGGGGCTTTCACCGTGCCTTACCCGTTGGAGAATCATGTTGCAAGGAATCTCAAACACCACAGTGCTCATAAACATCAATTGGTTCCCCAGATTGACGGTACTTTGATTTATGGAAATGTCTTTTGCGAAGCCGCCTGTCAGTGCACTAGCGAGATTCATGCGGTCAAGCTGGAAAACGAGAAGGCCGAGAAAGAGAACGACCAAGACAGAAATGTCGACCCTGTGCAAACTGCCAATAACCGGAAAAGAAGAAGTTAAGGAGTCGAAAGCTATAATTACTTGCGACGTGCTGCTCTTTCCAAGCTGGAGCCATCTTCTATGGATGGAGAGGTATCGGTCATGTGCTGTTGCTCATCTGTCGACTTTGATATCTCCCAGATTCCAGACGAGTCACTTTGGGAAGCGCTACCAATATGCTTTTCGATATGCATATTTTTTGATGCACGAGGAAAAAAAAATATTATTGAATTGTTGCGCATTTAACAGTCAGAGCGGTGTGTGCCCTTTCGAGAACCCTTGCGGCCACGGCTAGCTATCGGTATCGTATCTGCGCCAGACTCAGATTTTAAGCCTGTTATGTGTAACATCCTCCTCTAGTCAATGAAAATCTTATACCTATCGCAGAATATGACTTTGCGCCGTTGCTTGGCTGTTATGAAACTGGCGACCTCGACAATGTTATGGCGTGATTGACTATTCGCCTGACGTGCAAGTGATCCGCTTAAACCACCATATGAGCGCCTCATGGGGCTGGAGATAATCTGAGAAACAGCTAAAGCAAGATGCGTGTATTGAAAATATCTGTTGTGCCGTTTGGGCGTCATATTCTTGGCAGCATAGACCAAGCGATTGCGTGATCAACGATTTGCCTGGCGTGCGCTCAAGCCACCATATAAATTGAAGAGGAGAACGGCATTTGGCAGCTGGATACTGAAACTGGCTGATTGGGTAAGTATAAAGGTCTCCGGTCTCGGCATCCGTCGACCACCGCTTGATCTCCAGCCCATGATGCACCAATGTCTCCAACTCCAGTAAAGCGCGTGGCCGTGATTGGCGTCGGCCCTGCTGGCGCCATTACAATAGACGCATTGGCCCGTGAGAAGACGTTTGATATCATACGGGTTTTTGAGCGTCGCGAAGGACCGGGAGGATGTTGGTGTGTATAGCCCGCCACCACGAGAAGATGAGAGCTTACAATGACACCCAAGGATAGGCGATACCACCGCGCCACCCGCAGAAACAAACTTCGATGCACTCGCCAAACGAACTGCTGACGTGCCACTTTCTATTCCAGCGCGGCTGCCCGCATTGACACGCAAGTCTGACCAGCCGCGCTTTACCGAGTCGTCGGTGTACCCATACCTCGAGACCAACATTGATTCGCTTCCGATGGAGTTTAGCCAGGAACCCATTCCACCCGAGAAAAGTCAACGGTCGATAGCGCTCCATGGAAAAGATACACCTTTCAGACACTGGCGCGTCATGCGTGACTACATTGCGAGTCTTGTGGATAGGAATGGCTATCAAGACTACGTCTCATACAGCACTACGGTCGAACGAGCCGAGAAGATTGACGGAGAGTGGAAACTCACTCTACGCAAAGATGGCAAGGCTCAGGATTATTGGTGGAGCGAGTATTTTGATGCTGTCATTGTCGCCACAGGCCATTACTCTGTTCCTTATATTCCAGCCATTCCGGGGTTGGAACAGCTACAAAAGTCGCGCCCAGGGAGCGTTGTGCACAGTAAGCACTTTCGAGGCGACCATTTGTTCAAAGGCAAAGTAAGTAGCTACCATTTTACGGAGAACTCTCCCACGATCGTACTGACATTTGCAGCGTACCGTGGTTGTAGGGGCATCTGTCTCGGCGGGAGACATTGCTTTTGATCTGACCCAAGTGGCGGAAGCACCTGTCCACGCCATCAAGATTGGACACACTGTAAACGGCTATTTCGGAGGAGAAGCTTTCAACCACCCTCTAATCAAACAGCACCCATCGATAGACCGTATCGAGGGCCGAACTGTCCACCTCATAGACGGCAACTCGATCCCCAATGTCGACCACATCATCTTTGGGACCGGCTACAGCTGGACGCTGCCTTTTCTGCCCGGAGTGCCGGTCCGCAACAACCGCGTACCCGATCTTTACCAGCACGTCGTCTGGCAGGGCGACCCCACGCTGCTGTTTGTCGGTGCTGTGAATGCGGGCCTGACATTCAAAGTCTTTGAGTGGCAGGCGGTATTCGCGGCTCGTCTGCTGGCTGGACGAGCTACGCTGCCGCCGCTGGAGGAGCGGCGCGAGTGGGAGGCAAAGAGGATCAGAGCTCGCGGCGACGGACCCAAGTTTGCGCTCGTGTTTCCAGACTTTGAAGATTATTTTGAAAAGCTGAGGGAGCTCGCGGGCGATGGAGAGGGCGTGGGGAGGAGGTTGCCCCCGTTTCGACGGGAATGGTTTCGCGCATTCTTGGAGGGCCACGAGCGGCGAAAGGCTCTCTGGCGGAGGAAAAATGCAGAATACTCTGAAAGTCAGAAGGAGGTCTTGAGAACGACTGAAACGCCGAGACCCCGGCTTTGAGGGAACAACTATGTTTACAATGGCCAATGCGGTCGGTTGCAGGGGCTCGGCTCCCATACCGCAAGGCTCATCATGGGTAAACTATATTTACCAGACTGCAGAATATTTCTATCATGAAAATTCCATATATGAAGGCGAATAAATCAATTGCTAGAGATTCATGTAGAGCCCTTCCTAGTATTCAGGTACTCAACATGCATGTGCTGTGTAAGTACCCAGTTCGAGGTGGCTTTACTGTTGGCGAGGATTTTGCAGATCTCCTAGCGCAACTTGCTTCATGTGTCTATATTTAGTTTATTAATCGTCTTTCCCATGACAGTTTTAACCGACCTGGCACGGTCGGTCAATCCCGTGATGCTGCCCTCCACCGACAGCTATTTACAGGCACATGCAAGAAGGTAGTTACTATCCGTTAAGTAGTGGCTGCCCACCATTTCATCCCGTCAACCTGCTCCCCCACTCGCTAACTGCTTTTCGCCCTCACAATCACCCGCCCATTCTGTCGGCCTCGTCCGTAGAGTGAGACAAGCCGCGAGGCTTTGACCCCATTGTCGTCGCCCGTTGGTGGAATTTCCTTTCACATGCTTCCAGGCCAAAGAGACGCCCCTGTTCGCTGCAGATTTACTTGTGCAGAACCATCTTTGAACCGAGACATGTCTACAAACGGGGACTACCGCCAAACCACCGCGGCATCTCCAAGCAAACGAGATGCATCATCAACACACCCTCTTCAACGCTCTCCAGGGAGACGGCGTGGATTCTGGGAAGCATTCGCGGGGGCTGACGGCCCCAGACGGGACAGTACGCACCACTTTTCCTTGGCCGCTTTGGCATCATTCTTGGTCGTATCCCCGTGCTAACTAACTTCCCAAGGTGCCCGGCGGCCCCGAGTTTTGCCCTGCGCAAACTATACATTCTCGTATACTTGTATACTTGAGGGAACCAAGTGGCCAAAATCCTTCCCCCGAGCGCTGCCAAGACCCATGTTCACGCCAGGTGGCGAGCTGACGCGAGCGAGAAAACACGGCCTAGACAAAAGCGGAAATGCAAAGAAACAAGGTATCGCCTGCGTCCCTGACTCGAAGCGGCGGCCGCAAGATGGGCCAAAGTTTATCTGCGAGCGTGTCGATGGCTGAATGCTGCTTGACCGGTTGACAGGTTCATGACCCTTGCCCACGCGACCATCCCCTAGGCAGCGACCGTGGCGGCGAACAATGGGGCCCATTGGGTCGCAGCGTCACGACAAGGTGGCATGCAAGTCATCGATTCGCTCTGCGACAATGACCGTCTGACCAGAGCCAGTGGGTCGCGGCATTGTAGTGTGGTGCGCCAGCTCGGAGCCCAGCCAAGCTCGCCTCTACTGAGCAGCGACTTCTTGCTGCTGGGCACCAATTGATGCCGGACACCCTGTGCAGCTGTCCGACTGGTTCGCCGCATTGTCCTCGACGACCTATCAACGCCTTGGGTTTGCATCTCCTCTGTCATGTTTCTGCTCAGCCGCCACCAATGGTCGTGACTACCTCCGTTGCGGATGACACCAAGATGGATCCGTCATTGCACTCAAATGACGACGTCTAAATATTTTTCGTTATTTTTTTTTGTGTTATTCCTGATGATCTATTTTCGCCCCAAGTGACCCGATCGCTAGTTCCTCATTATGGCCCCGTCGCCAGATTGGCATAGCCTTCTTCATCACTCAAATCAGTCACTTACATCAACAACAAAAAAGTCTCTTGCTATATGGCGGGTCTCACCAGTATATATACTTTGACCAAGGCACATCATCAGCGCGCGCGGCTTTGCTAATTCGGGAAAAAGTATGAAGCTAGAAAATTGGATTAGAGCATGATAGTCTCGACCGGTGCACATGCCACGGGATTGCTGTCGTGGTTGTCGTGGTGTTGCATCCCACTTCCACTTACATTCCACTGTCAACCCCAGAGGCACGGTGAGTGTGCCGACCGTTTTGCACTACAGTCCGCCCTTCAATGCACCCTTTTCTCATCCAACTTTACCCCGTCCCTGCCTTTCCCGGAACTTCAGAATTAACACAATCACGCAGTCCATGAAAAAATGTCTGCAGTTGTCGTCACCGACCAGCCAGAGCCCCAGACGCGTCTCCTCTTTGGTCAGTCCTCGACAGAACCGACGCTGAGGCTTGCCAGAACAACGTCGAGACCAACGGTTCAGTCGTCGAAACTTGGAATTTTTGGTCGGCAGCGCAATCAATCCGATGTCTCGTCGCGAAAGATGTTGATATCCGCTCCGACCGATTTTCGACATTTGACGTCAGGGTCTCGGCACGCCTTTCCAGCCATGCCTCTGAGCGTGCATCCTTCATCAGAGGTACTTCACGCGCCACCAACGCGAGAATTTCTACGAATACCCGGTCAATCAGCGCCGGCGCATGACTGGGAACAGGAATCACGACGCGAGGGCCTTCGAGCCTTTGTGCCCTCGGAGCTTAGGACATTCAGAACACAGAATCGCCTCGCGCCACTGCTGCCACCATTTGAGGTGCCAACTATATCGCCTACTCCCCCGCCTGCATATGCCAGAGACGAGGCCGAACGCAGCCCGGTCTTGCACCCGCAGAGAAGCATGCCGTCGCTGTCTTGCATCTCGACAAGGGCCACTTCGGAGAGTTCCTCTCATTCGTCTGGTGTAAGCGAATGGAACTCCAGCCCCAAACTGTTGACTTACGCAACCAAGAGCTCAAAACGAAAGGCGCGGTCAGGGTCACATACCACACCTGCCGTCGAGGTCATAAGAGCCAGGGTGGTCACGGCGATGCAGGAAGTGGAGAGGCTGCAGAAGAAAATCGACGATGTCGTGGAGAGACAGAACCTGTACACCCCCTGTCGGCCGTCGAGTGCGCACTCCTTCCACTCACTCACTTGTACTTTGACTGGTAAATTTTAACAGGTAGAGAGATCTGGTTTGTGTGCATTCTAATTTATTTGTGATCAGATCTAGAACCCATGCCATCAATCCCGGCGCTGCCTCCATCAGCCCCGTCGTTTGCGGAGCGACTCCACGGTGAGGATGGATTATCTACAGGGCCAGCCAATTTATCGAGACGATCCAACACCAACGATGGGCTGGGCACAAAGTGCACTGGAAGCCAGCGGCAAGCATGTCCACCACCACTCGTCTGCGATAAAACCACCAAAGCCATGCCGCCACCACTATCGCCAGTTCTACGGCCGCCCTTGAGAAAGAAGAAGCCATTCTCCGGGAGATTGTCTGGCTTTGTGTTTTCGGAGCCTCCGCGGGAAAGCAGTTTGGATTGTGTGGCCAAGATCAAGGACATGGATGGTTTCTATCGGCGCGTGCCCGACAACGGAGCCCATCACAGCTACGAGTCCCTGCACTCAATGTCCACCAGCAATTGCGGCGACAACGAGACGCCAAGCCAGCCCTCACTTTATATGCAATCGCCACACGAATTCCCTATACCAGTAGAGCGATACGCGACGTTTGGCCAAGAGGCAAAGGAACTACGACTCAGCGTCGGGATCGCCCTTTAAGTGTAGGAGTTTGCCTGCGAATGACTATTATCTATTGGAGGAGGGGGTGAAAAGTTGGATATTATACCCTTGCAGTTCCAGCAAAGACTATAGAGGATAGTAGGAGACGTTTGTTGTGTGCTGAGGAGGATGAGCGCATTCAGGTAATGCGCAGGAAGAAATTTAATACTGCAATCTTTCAGGGAAAGGTGACAGTTGTCCTTGAACAGGTAATCAGGACTAGTTGGACATGATGTATTTAACTTGTTTGCTACTCCGTAGTCGATGTGTTGAAATACCACTGCTGTTTCAGAGCTCAATGGCGAATCATGACTGAATAAATAGAGCCGTGGGCGCGAGTGTGGTAATAAAGAGGCAACAAACGAGACGGAGCCGGGACTAGTACCAAAAAGGAGCAAAGACAACAAGGACAATAAGAGCACCCATGTTACAAGGACAAGTACGTCTGGCCAGTAGGCGACCAAGCTGCAGCAACGTGGGCCAGATTTAAAGACCCTGGACAGTAATGATGAGCTGCATTCAGGCCTGATGATGGGTACGGGTGAAAAAAAAGTTAACATAAATGCCGGGAAAACAAGTTATTATTGCGAACTAGATGATAATTAAGCCAGGATTGGAGGTGGCCGTGAAGCCTGTTTGCTGGAGCCGTGCCACCCTTTGTTCCACCAGTGCTAACGTTAACTAAGTAATTCCCTCTCCCTCTTTCCTTCCCTACCTAAGGTATGCATCAACTCAACTACCGGTGGCAGTACGGCGGCAGTACGGCGGCAGCTTCCTCTTAACTCTTTCTCCCACCTTCTTATACAAGTTGCAGAGGCTATGACAAAGCCGCTTACTGTACCCCCGTCGACTGTCCGTTTGTCCGTTTGTCCCGTCCTTTCTTCCGACCAAAACTCTCTGCAAGTGGAATAGCACCCACAAAAGACCACAACCCGAGCCCAACAGTGACGCACGTGTGGAAACCGACGCGGGCTATCGGTCCTCGACAATTTGCAGAACCATGGATAGCAGCAGAGACTACAAGTACTCGGCTGTCCACGGTGATGAGCTGGATGATGGGCGGATCCGTTCTCTGCGTGATTCTACAGCAAAGAAGCGACCGATACAAACACTTGTTAAGCTCGCAATGGGCTCAACTTTGATCGCAGCGGCTCTTTTCTTTGCCGTGTATGTCCTTTGCCCTTAACTTCTCGCGCGTGTCCGCATTGATGCGTTTCGGGATCTGTGTGCCCAACTGGAACCTCGTGCTAATCATGTCGTTGAATCAGTGGCCAGGCCTTGGCCTCCTCATGCTGCACCAAAGAGGCGACTTGCTCAGGTTCGTTCGGCACCTGGGGACAATGTTCACCCTGGGCCCCCGCGCCGTCCAAGATCGACCCCGCGATCCCGTCCGAATGCAAAGTGACTTTTGCGCAAATCCTGTCGCGGCACGGTTCCCGTGGACCGACGGCCGACAAGGGGGCCAAGTACTCGGCCCTCGTAAAGGAACTGCAGCGAAATGTCACCGAATACACAAAGGGATTCGAATTCTTCAAAGATTACAAATATGAGCTTATTGCTGACGATCTGTCTCTGTACGGCGAGAAGGAAATGATCACCTCGGGGAAACTCTTCTATCACCGCTACAAGGACCTCGTCTCCAAGACGGAGCCCTTTGTCAGGGCCTCTGGGTCCGGGCGCGTCATCATGTCGGCGCAAAACTTCACTCATGGCTACTACGAGGCCCAGGGCCGCAACGGCGACGACTTTGCTTCGCGCATCCTGGTGATTCCGGAGGATAGGGGCTACAACAACACTCTGGAGCACGGCAACTGCAAGCTGTTTGAGGACGGCCCTGGCAAAAAGGAGGGCAGCGCGAAGCAACAGGAGTGGAAGGACATATGGGTACCCTCAGTGCAGAAGCGACTGAGCAAGAAGCTGCCCGGGGCCAAGTTTGACCTTGAAAGCACCGTATACTTTATGGAGCTCTGCCCGTTTGAGACGGTGGCCTCGCCCGAGCTCGCGTTGTCGCCGTTTTGCCGCGCCTTTTCCCAGGATGAGTGGCGCAACTACGACTACCACCAGTCGCTGGAGAAGTGGTACGTGTACGGGCCAGGCAGGGACCTGGCGTCGTCGCAGGGTGTCGGCTTCGTCAACGAGCTGATTGCGCGACTCACTGGCAAGCCCGTGCAGGACCACACGTCGACCAACTCGACTCTCGACGCGTCGCCCGAGACGTTTCCGCTCAACCGCACCTTGTACGCTGACTTTAGCCACGACAACGGCATGATGACGGTATTTACGGCGATGCGGCTGTTTGAGGGCACTGCGGATCTGCCGACGACGGAGCGCAGGTCGCCGGAGCAGCTCGGCGGATACTCGGCGTCGCGCGCGGTGCCGTTTGGTGCGCGCATGTACGTGGAAAAGATGCGGTGCGGCGGCGGCAGTAACGAGGAGGGGGAGGAGGAGGAGCTAGTGCGCGTGCTTCTCAACGAGCGCGTGGTGCCGCTACGCGGATGTGATGCGGATGAGCTGGGGCGCTGCACGCTGGACAAGTTTGTCAAGTCCATGTCATTTGCGACGAGCGGCGGTGAATGGAGCCGTTGCGAGTGAGCGTAGAGAGCCGTGACGAAGCTACGTAATGAACACCTGAGCATTTTTTTTTTTTGGCATGAATAGTCTATTATGAGATTAGGCATCAGCAAATAGAGCAAGCACACAGTTTAAGTAACCACCTGGGGAGTCTATGCTGTGCCAATGAGGTCAAGATCAGCTGCATGGCCTTGGCTGGGCCTTGTTTCGTTGGTGGTTATGCTGGAGCCTAACAGCACTGCGTAAGCTTTCATTTACTGTTCAGCGGTGGCGGGTTATACTTGGGGGTCTGTAGAGGTATATTTGGAGTTGGCATGTGTCATTGAATACTTGATGTAATTTCTGAGCTGACTTGCGTATGCGTAACTTGCGCGTTTCCCTTCCTGGCAGTGGCCGTGACAAGGCTGTCGTGGGAGATTTTTAGCGGCCGCCTAGGTATGTTGTACCTAGGTACCTAAGGAGCCAAGATCCATTGCAGGGCAGATAACATTCGACCAGATAACCTACCTAGGTAGGTAGGTAGGTACTTACCTAGGTACTGCCAGGCCTGACAACTGGATACTGGTACGTCAGTACATCAGCCCACCTGCATCAGTATCGAGGAACTTTCTTCTTTTTTTATTATTTAGCTCTGCGCACCCAGGTTAAGCCCCAGCTTCTTGGCCTGCCTCATTCCCCTGCAACTTTTAACCAAAACGTCAACGAAAACGAAAACGCATACAGAACCTGCGACTGGACACCACGCAAAAGAAGATTGGAGGAGATACTTGATCGAGACTGCCAATACCCCGCCATAATTGCCCAGTTTCAGTGTAACTCGGGCGAGCAGCATTTCTGCGCGCACCCCCTCCGACGCAACCGGGCCACGACCAGACAGACACTCAGGAGCCCGTTGGGCCATTGCGCGACGCCCGTCATTATCGACGACGCTTCGACGCCATTCATATTCGATTAGTCATCGAAGAATTTATCACAGTCCGACGCAGGAAATACGCTCGTCGATCCTGTACTCCGCCATTTACGACAGCAATGGTGTCGGTGGCCGGTGGCATCATCATTGCCATTGTCGTGCTCGCCGTGGCGGCCGCAGTGGGATGGATCGTCTTTACGCAATATCGCGCACGCAGACTCGGCGTAAGTGTCTTCCCTCTCCTCTCCTCTCCTAGCGGTACTTGCTGCCGTGCTCCTTTGGAGACTGAACCCCGTGGCACACGAGCCCAAACCTTGTCTGGTCGCTTGATTGCTAACGCGCCGCTACCG
The DNA here is from genome assembly GCA_030777785.1 of Beauveria caledonica. Taxonomy (NCBI): domain Eukaryota; kingdom Fungi; phylum Ascomycota; class Sordariomycetes; order Hypocreales; family Cordycipitaceae; genus Beauveria; species Beauveria caledonica. Next base: position 1,850 of record JAPFSE010000261.1, on the reverse strand, counting down.
CGCAGCTCCCCACGCCGAGCCTCTCGTCATACCTCCCCTGGAACAAGCGAGATAGCCCCTACGGCCCGCCCCAGCCGGCGCCCGGCGGCATCTCGGGCTGGTTCAACGACCAGGTGCGCAAGTTCAAGAATCGCAACAACCGCTCCGCCGCCGGCGCCTACGAGCCCTCGAACCGCGGCGCCACCCCCGCCGGGCCGCGTGGCGCGCAACGCGCCCTCGACCCCGACGAGGCCTGGGACACACGCGTCGGCAACGAGGCAGACAACTACGGCTACTACGAGGAGGAGCTGACGGCCCGCGGCGGCCGTCGCACCAGCACCGAGTACCACGGTGGCAGCAGCTACAACATGAATCTGGCCGCGACGCCCAAGCGCGAGCGCGACGAGCACGATGCTGGTCTCGAGAGGGGCCGCCAGCCCTCGCGGAGTCCTGGCGGCGGGCCCCGCGGCAACAACCCCTTTGATGACGACCACGCCGAGAGCTTGCGCGGCGTCAGCCCCCGGCCGATAGACCAGGGACACCAGAGCGGCAGCCCTTCGCGTCACTCGGTATTCAAGGAGAATGTATAGCGCTTTGTAGTGTGCGTCTGACGTGGGAGGTAGCGGAAAGTGTCTTGGTAAACGAGGGCGTATGTTTTTGTAATTATTTTGGCAGTTTCTATTTCGACGCGATTTTCATTTTTGCGCACTTGAATCTGAGAGGTTCTAAAGCATGATGGCTCAGGCGGAAGTTATTATCCTGGAGGATAAAATCGGTCATACAAGAATGGCTGGTTGTGTCTCTTTTTTCTACCATTTGGGAAACTCAGGCGCGTCGTCTTTGAGTTTAGCCTCTCTTTCTCGAAACACACACCAGGATTTCTCATGATCAACCACTTGAGTGATGGCCAAGAAATCTAGACGTGTGCATGTGGATCTTTGGTACTGATTTCCATACGAAGCATTGCTTCGCGGCGACACTGCGTTGCTTTCAGACATGCCTTTGACGTCTGTTTAGAGGAGAATTCACGTTGCTGTTGGTAAAAGTATCAAAATGAATGAAACTGACGCAGACCATCAAGGTGCAATTTACGATTATTTCTAAACAATTTTCATCTCCATGTGCAAGCTGCAGGATATCATCGCCATGCCTTGAACCAACCCCAATCCCAGCCATCATCCACAGCGGCGGAGGGGCATCGGCCCCATCTTAATGACCGCATCTTCTCCCAACCGCCCCGAGCCTCACCTTTGCCCTCTGTCAAACACACTGTTCCGGGTCAAATCCACAGCCAATCCTGCAACAAGGACCAGGACAAAAAAAAAACGAAAAATGACGGACCTCAATCTCGAGCAAGTCCGCGACACCATGGTCGCCGTCGCCCACGAGGCGGGGCGCATGATCCTCGCCGCCAACCCGGCCGACATTGCCGCGGGCACCAAGCTCAACGCCGTCGACATTGTCACCGAGGCCGACCAGGCCGTCGAGAAGATGGTCGCCGTCAAGCTGTCGGCCGCGTTTCCCTCGGTGGCGTTTATGGGCGAGGAGACGTACAAGCCCGGCATGAAGCTCGGTCCAGAGCCCACCTTTGTCGTGGATCCCATTGATGGTGAGTTTTGGCTGGGCTGGCCAACATTTTCACACGAGGATGAAGAAGGATGAGAATACCCTTCTTTGTTGCTGATGATGCTATTATCAGGCACCACCAACTTTATCCACGGCTTCCCCAACGCGTGCATCTCTCTCGGCCTCGCCATTGGCCGCAAGCCCTGCGTCGGCGTCATCTACAACCCGTGGCAGGATCTCCTCTACACCGCGATCCGCGGCCGCGGCGCCTTTGCCACACGCGGTGCCGGCGCCGGCGCCGGCAC